>JAODVN010030388.1:0-10840 GCA_025434125.1 Chologaster cornuta
CTGAATTACTCCTAAATGCTACAGTAAAAGTGTTTGATATTGTTAGGACATATATAAGAGCTAGTGATGCACACTGCTATATAAGTATATTTTAGTAATTATCGATTATTATTTTTATTTATTTTTTTACTTTTTTCTAAAGCAGCTTTCTCTATTACTGAGAGAGAGAGAGAAAGAGAGAGAGAGAGAGCGAGAGAGAGAGAGAGGGAGACGGGGAGGGAATATACGCGAGCTGCTAAGCTATGCTTCTGTGAATCTTTCGGGACGAACTTTGCAAGTACGGTAATGTTTACAATATAGGCGTACTCTATAAAAATCCGCGGCTCACTTGAGCAGGCAAATCAAATCGGCGGCTGGTTTGACCTCAGTATATGCAATAGGCCTACGTAATGCACAGGGCTAGACAAAACGTGCCCTACCCAGAGTGTTATTTCTATACGCAGTGCCCATCCAACCTACCCGCAGACGCTCCTGGAAGAATAGTGAATGGTGAAACATACACTGTGGTAATCCGTTAAAAAAAAATAGTGTAGACCTGATGTGCTTCTTAAGATCGCTACATGTATGCAAACAGCTGTCAAACAAAGCAACAATAAAAGTCGAAATTTTATTTAGATTTAACAAAAAGTTTTTAATTATCCATGCTTTACCGCTATTCGGCGCTGTTGTAACTTTGTATCTGCTGAATTTTAAACCCATACCTGGCCGGCAGGTGCTTTGAGTATCTTGCTATGATTGGTTAGAGGTTCTGTCATTATCTACCGCCTGTCCGCCAATCCAACTGACCTCTCGCTAACGTTAGCGTCAAACAGAAGCTGATTTCAAATAGTCGAAATAGCAACAAGAAACGAGAGCATTTGTGAGCTCCGAGGACATTAAAATGAGTTTCACAGGCGTCTGTTTGTTTGCCTGAGTTGTATGCGTCTTGCTCAACTCCAACTCCTGGATCGTTCCTTGACCACAGAACTGTCTGTACATTTTGATAGGCCGTATTTCACCGGTCCGTATCTCTTTTGCCTACGAATTTGACAGATCATGTCAGGTTTGACAATACACGTAAGTTCAAGAATATGACTATAATTGCTAACATTTAATGATATCAATATCACAATATTGTTTTCTACCGTAATCGACATATCACAGGAGTTTCCTGTTTGTCTAGTTTCCCTGCCCTTGTCTGTTTGCTCGCTTTCTGACGTTAAATTACAATACCGGTACGGTAGCCAGTTAAAATGAATTTGACCATGTATTTGGACAATAAACTGGTTTTCCTGGAACCGTGGACCTGTTTCCAGTTTTTCATGTAAAGGGGTCAATTCACTTCCTTCTGCCATTGTACAGTAACAGTCTATACAATAGCCTGCTCTAACATACTGTTATGAAAACGTGTCGATGGTAGGTAGGGCTATTAGCTATTGTTGAATATGTCTGGTGAAAAACAGGCTATTTCCATTTACCGACATTGTATTGTTGACTTAATGTCATAGGGTACTGTGTAGGCTTCTCTTTCCAAAATAAATAATTATCAGTAAATCTACCATGGATAAATTGGCCTAATCAAACAAAAGCCATACATTCATAGTAAAATGTGTTTCTGATTACATAACTAAGACTCATGGTTCTTCTGTCAAAGATTTAAGCCTTTTCTGAATTTCTTTTAATTTCTATATTTCAAAACTCCATATTTAGTAAGCTAAATCGGTAATGAAATTAAGTTCCTTATTAAGTAATTCATTAATTTACTAATTTAGCCTAATTCCTACAAAAAGTAATTTATCTCACTACATTATATCAAGGCACTGGCAGCAACCTTAATGCATTGTCATGTTTGCCAGTTAACAAAAATTAATGTTTCTGTATGCTCACATATCAATAAATCCATCCCTATCCTAATATGGAGCGTAGGATTTATATGAAGAGCGTATGCTCAGCACAGTTGCAAGTAACAAACCTACATGAATATGATTACTGAATTTAGGAAAGTCATGAATTAAATGATTGTGTTACAGACGCATAAATGTCATGTGATTACAGTGCCTCACAAAACTCATCACATTTAAACATCACCTCATTTGACCCTACAGTGTCTGAGTTTATGCGTTTGCTTTTAGATCATCACAAATACGGTATACAACACTCTTCTCTGGGTGAGGTTTACTTTCTGTTTGTCTTTGGATACTGTTGTGTATTATATCAAGTGAAATGGCTATACATAAAGTAAATAATATGGCATAATTTGACCCTACAGTGTTGTTACACTGCACTTGGTTTTGATCATATCAGGTAATAGTGGATCATCTTAAAATAGAGAGAAGTCGTATCTGGCATCACACACAATTCTAAAACGATTACTTGACTTGGACTCAACCTTCTTTGGTCTTGACTGGCTCTCTGTTTCGGCTAGTCCTGGTCTTGGGTTTTGCAAAGGGGCTCTTGACTGCAGTCCTGTTGATATGGTAGTGCATTAGTACCCCCAACACTGATCATGTGTAAAGACTGCCTACACCCCTCGACACCATGATGCACTCAGCAGGTCTCCTTTGACCGCAGTGTGTGTGTGTGTGTGTCCTTCCTCAGGGCAGCCCCCTGCCCGGCCTGGACGAGGGGGACCTCCTGGACCCAGCGTTCCAGCAGCGCGTTGAGGATGCGCGCACCGTGCTCAGGCAGGAGATCCAGCGGGAGCTGAAGATCAAGGAGGCGGCGGAGCGGCTGAGGCGTGCCGTCACCAACCGCAAGAGTGCCGCCGACGTGGAGGGCCAGCTAAAGGCCTCCAGCCGCAAGCTGGAGCAGCTCCACTGGGAGCTGCAGGAGCTGAATGCCAGGGCCATGGCCACGGAGAAGGACCGCTGCACCCCAGGCCACTCACGTAAGGGCCTGTGTCCGTCCAGCGCCTTAGGGTCAGGCGTCATGTCAGCGCTACACTTGACGCCGGCTGTCGCTAATACAAACCATATGGAGCAGCAGGTGTAAATGACAGGGTACAATGTATTTGAATGGTTTTAGCCAACCTTCCTAAAGTTTACCACACTGCTATTGACATACTGCCATAACCCACTACTGTTGATGTTCACAACAAAGTAATGTGGAAGTGCCTGAAGTACTTCACGACACCAGGTTGTGGTGCTGTCAGTGCTAGCAGCACATTTGATGGACACAGCCTAATACAACTATGACAGTGTCGCCTAAATAATGTCTTCTGCCGTGTCTAATCATGGCCTCGTTGAAATCAGCGTAAGAACAAATCTGTTTGGCCTCAGGCCCCAGCTGCGACACAGTTGTATCCATAGACATCTCCTCCCGATCCCACCAAGCAAGTTGGGAATGCCAGAGAGCAGTGCCAGTTTAAACAGTGTGTTCATCGGCGAGGCTGACACGCCTGTCTGTCTGTCTGTCTGTCTGTCTACTAGGTGCAGGTGTGGAGGGGGATCTCAACTTGTCCCCAGACGCTTGTCAGTGGCAGGAGGTGACCTCGCCGCTCGCCGGCCGCATTAACACGCTGAGAAAGCAGCTCACCATGGAAACCAAAGTGAAGCAAGGGGCTGAGAACATCATACAGACCTATGCCAGCAGCTCCGTCAAGGTGTGCTCCTCAGGTGGAAGAGAGGGCTAGAGAAGGCTGTGAGCCAATGAGAGGCGTAGCAGCGTGGTTAGCCTTGTAATGCTAGGTGTTAGCACATGGACAAGTTCAGACACGGCTGGAGGAGTGTCCCATTAATGTCTGCTGCCTGCACTCAATGGTTAATACATGTGTACATCAGTCGAATGTGTTTGGTCTTACTGTTGACGCTGAAAGGCCACATAAGTCTCAGTCACTTATAGCTACAGTAAGCCTTTGTAAGCTAGTGCACTCTATGTGAAATTCACCCAATATATCCTCGCAGTCTGTGAGTTTAATCGTCTCTGTGCGTGCTGAAAACATAATATAGTACTTCTACACAGTGCTGGCTCTGTAAACAGTAAACAACAACCTTGGCAATGTGTCTCCATTGTGTGGGACGCAGCGTCTGAAGGAGCACCTGTGGCCTTGAAGGGGGAGGTGTTTTTATTTGAGTTTAAAATAAAGTTATCAAGGGTTCTCGAGAGTGACAGACTCTGCCTTTAAATGTTGACACTCAGTAGTCTGTATTGTTTCCTTAGCATACTGTCATGTTTTTAATGCTCTGATGTTTTCCCTCTTGCATATTTCCAGGACCGCAAGATGCTGTTTACAGCCCAGCAGATGTTACAGGACAGTCGCACCAAGATTGAGTTACTCCGCATGCAGATCATCAAAGTCACCCAAGTCAGAGGAGGAGAACGAGAGGCTACTGACGGTATGGTTTAGCATGTGATTTGACCATGTCCACACGTCTTGATCCTGAAGTGGTTACTACTGTATACATAATGAAGTGGAACAGTGAAACAGTTTCTTCTTTCTTTCTCTCAACTTGCATTTTGTTACTCATGCGCCTACAAATCTGATCCAGGTACTCTCATGTTCATTTGGTACAAATAATGGTGTTGTAGTAAATATTTTCATAATTAAGTCAAATGGAAATGTAATAGTTTTTATTTTATGTTGTTCCCCCACCCCATATTTTTGAGGAGTTGCATACAGACGGCAATAATATTTGCATAGTGAAATTGTTTTGTCACTCAGAACCCTTTCCGATGCAAGGTGCAGCCTTGTTGGATGTATTTGATGAAATATGACTCCCTAGCTCCGTGTACCAGCGAGCGGTCGTTCGACAGGAAGCAGTAAGTTTGCGCTGCTTTGCCCACAGGCCGCTTGGCAGACGTGATGAGCCCCTTGGAGCTGCGGGTGGCAGAGCTAAGGCACCACCTGAAGATAGAGGCAGCGGTGGCAGAAGGGGCCAGGAACGTCGTGAAGCAGCTGAGCAGATGCAAGATTCAGGACCGCAGGGCCATCTTAGAGGTGAGCATCCATACTGTACGCCAGTGTGCTCATATTTTTATATGTATATTTCTTATTTGTACTAGTCTTTTATAGTTATTCTGTTTGTGTTGTGAACCACCTTGTTTTTTGGGAATCTTGTAGTAAGAGTTTGTTGACATAGTCTGGTGAGTAGCAGTTGCTTTTTTCCCTATAAGGTGTGTTTGTTTTGGTTGAGTGTCTTTTAGGCCCAGGCAAGAATGCAGGAGTCCTCCCAGAAAGTGGACCTGCTGCGTCTCTCTCTAGAGAAGCGTTTGGCCGAGCTCCCTCAGGATCATCCCAAACGTGCCGCCATCAAGGAAGAACTGCTGCTGGGTTTCTCTTCCTCCTTCACTGGCTCCAGGGATGGCTCCAGCTCATCTTCTTCCAACAGCCATTCTTCCTTCTTCAAACCAGCAAGCCTGACAGGTTGCAACTTTCATCTGTTCAGCATTCGTTATTTAACAGTTCAAAGTTTGTCGTTGCTGGGCCATGATACTCCATCTTTCACTTAGATTGGATTAATCACTTCCATCCAGTTGATCAATATATTTCCCGTGGAGCTCCAGTGTCATGTGATGTGTGGTGATCAATATATTTCCCCTGGAGCTCCAGTGTCATGTGATGAGTGGTGATCAATATATTTCCCCTGGAGCTCCAGTGTCATGTGATGTACAGTGAGCGTGCTTTGTGCAGGTTGGCTGGAGGTGTGTGTAATGGGTTGTCAGGACCTGTTAGACTGTGTCCCAGGCCGTATGCGCATGGCTAACTCCTCCAGTAGCAGCAGCAGCAGCCCATCAGACGGGAAGTCCCTGAAGATGAGAGCTGGCCTGCCGGGACGCGCCACCAATGGCAAAACTGCCAAGGCGGACGAACTCTCCAGTAAGCACATTTGCTTAATGCAAATCTATGCAAATGTGAATCCAGGCCGAGTTCTAGTCAATCTCTCGGGCTTAGCAAGAATTTTATTGTGGTTACAAGGGCAAATTATTAAAGTGGTTGCTTAAATAAAAAGTTTAGTGTTCTAGTATATCATGTGTTAACTTTGATTATACTAAATATTTGTAACAGAAAAATAAGATCACGTTTCATTATGCTTGCAAACATATTGAATTAGTCTTCATCGCCATGAATCTTGTAATAGATTAAAAACTACCAGCGATGTTTATTTTGACAGTGTTTGTGTGCGTAGATGAGATCAGCGCTGTGCTGAAGGTGGACAGCAAGATAGTAGGACACACAAACTGGAGACAGCTGTGCAAGGATGCCTGGGGACAGAGCTTCAGCATTGAACTGGAACGGGTGGGTATTGACTCCAAACGACTAGACACTATTAATATGAATTAAAACACAAAACTGTTTTCCTATTTTCCTAGATGAACTGTCAGGGCTTTGCCATGCCCATTGTCCATATTGCTCAAAATCAGTGTCACCTGGCTGTGGCTGGCAAAGCTGCCATGAATATCCAACAGTTTTTTTTTTTTTTTTTGTATTGTGCATATATACATGTGTTGCTTCTAATTTAAAAAAAGAAAAGTGACCATTGACCGATGTTCTGTATACAGACCATGAAGACAGATTTATTATTTATAGAAATAAATGTGACTGATTCCACCAAACCTGACATAAACAGGTCAAGTGCCCATCATTTTCAACATAAACCTAGAAATGTTGGCACATTTTAGAATTAACAATGGGAACTTCCACCAGGAACTAGTGTGTTCATGATCACAGAGCTAAAAATATCTGTCAAACTACAAGTTAAAGGTTACTAACGTGGTTACAGTAAGCCTTTTTTTTTTTTATTATTATTTTTTTTTATAAAAAAATAAGTAATGTTATCTTCTCTGAAAATGCCACTTCATACTGTATGTTACACATTTCTAAATAAATGGTGTATAGTAAACAAGGAACAAATATTCCACTTCAGCTACCCTACAGTAACTACATCTGTTATATCACGGCAGTTCTTTTCCAAAACAAAAACAAGGAACCTGAATTTGATTTGTGAGCTTGACCTGCTTTCAACGATGGACACTAACAGGCACTTTGAATCAAATACATAATTTTAATGCAGCTTTAAAACACTTTTATTTCCCTTTGTCATGTACATCTTGTCAATATATTGTCCATATAATTTGATGTAGTCCAGAGAACTAGAGATTGCTGTGTTTTGGAGGGACTGGCGGTCTTTGTGTGCGGTCAAGTTTCTGCGGCTGGAGGACTTCCTGGACAACAAGCGACACGGCATGTGCCTTTCCATGGAGCCTCAAGGCCTGCTCTTTATTGAGGTGGAGATGATGTACTCCAGTTACTTAGCACTTACTTGTCATACCAGATTGGAGATGTTCGTTTACAATTAAATATTGCATCTCAAAGGTTTTTCCCTAATGAACTGAGTTTTCAGTGTGGAATATGTTACTCAAATTCTCATAAACTATTGCCATCTGAATTGTAGTTAAAACATTTTTTGAATACTTGTAGCATTCTATCCACTTTATGATAAGAATGGCCCCTATATTTGCTTGGTAAAAATGATCAATGCTTCAAATAATTCACAGTTCAGAAGTGAATACATGTGTTAGTGTTTTTTTGACATTGATCTCTTAACTACTTTATCTTTAACATTACTACACATCTGTATTCCATAGTGACCCACTACTATTTTCCAGGTGACGTTTGTCAACCCTGTAATCGAGCGACGGCCAAAGCTACAACGTCAAAGAAGAATCTTTCCAAAAGAAAAAGGTACCGAATGAAAGTAGTAAAGTAGATATTAACAAAAAGTCCTTTTACATCTAAAGACAATGTTTTTTTATTAAAAAAATGTATGCTTAATAATTCAGAATAGTGTGAAATGTTGTGTAATATGACCTATTGCCAATGTTGGGGATAGCACATTACACTATGTGCCTGCTTGTATTGCAATGGAGGCTATTGTGGAGTATGTATACAGTAAATGCTATATACTTGGCCTAGACATAGAGGGAGTGTGTTCTTCACTGCTCTCTGGTTCGTTGAATGCTACATGCAAAGGATGCTGCTACCAGCTGTTGCACAGCTAAGCTCTATTGTGTCCACAGGGAAGGATTTCCTGCGAGCGGCCCAGATGAACATGAACTTTGCCACCTGGGGTCGCTTGATGATGAGCGTCCTGCCTCCGTGTCATGGGGCTCTGGAAGCCCTGAGTCCCCCGTCACAGCCCCCCTGCAGCACCTCACTAAGGTACTGTCACGGTTATTTGTCAAATGCTCTGCCACGAACGCCATTGAAAGGATCATACCATAGTAACACGGTGTGTTGACGTGGCTTTGCAGAGAACATGCTGTAATGACACTGAACTTTGGCGAGGACCCTCCAAAACATTCGCCTCACAACACACAAAAGACAACGGACGAGTCTTCTTTGGTACGCAAAATGAATTCTCAACATGAAAGAAATTGTCAGGAGGATTTATACAGAGACCGAGGGTGCTCTTAGAAACGGTTTATGCTATTTGAATGCACTGTATATCAGTCACCTTGTTGGTTAATTTGTGCTGTGCCATCTCAACACATTAGCCTGTCACAGGGAATACGAGCCAGTCATTCAGGAGCCAGTCTGTGTTCTCTTCCCTCAAGTAAGTGTCTGAGTATGAGTTTACATGTTCCCATGCAAACATGTGTACCATGTGGCTTCACGCCGCCTGCTCTTCCTATACAGGTCCAAAGAAACACTGCAGATGGAGGATTTTAACTGCATCTCGGTTCTAGGGAGAGGACATTTTGGAAAGGTGTTATTTTAATGTTTATATCATTAAACGTAGCGGCATGCTTGGTTATTCCTAGCTGTGTAGTATATTAAAAGTATGTAATGAATTTGCGTTGTCCGTCAGCTTTGTCCCTCTGTGATGTGAAGCGACAGATCCGTATATATTCCCCATGCATCACATGCTCCATATGTTGTTTCCATGACGATGTCAAGGTGCTGCTGGCAGAGTACAAGGCGTCTAACAAGCTGTACGCTATTAAAGCCTTGAAGAAAGGTGACATTGTAACGCGCGACGAAGTGGACAGGTAAAGGATGTACTGTATAGACGGAGTACATTGGGGACCGTTGTGAGAACGCTACATCTGCTTGTCTTCCGTCCCGTGCAGCCTGCTGTGTGAGAAGAGGATCTTTGAAACCATCAACGCGTCGCGACACCCGTTCCTGGTCAACCTGCACGGCTGCTTCCAGACGGCCGACCACGTGTGCTTCGTGATGGCCTACTCCCCCGGAGGAGACCTCATGACACACATCCACGCCAACATCTTCACTGAGAAGCAGGCGCGGTGAGGACCCGCTTTGCTACCACAGCCTGCAAGGAGGTGGACGCCGTGGTTAACCTCCATGTCACTCTCTGTCTCAAGGTTCTATTCGGCGTGCGTGGTCCTGGGGCTGGAGTTCCTCCACAGTAAGAAGATAGTTTACCGGTGAGCGTTCCTGAGAACTCATTGAACTTGAGGTTTGAGACGGCTGTCATCCTGTGGCCCACTGTGAGTGTGTTTTTGTAACGCACACCATGTTGTCTCTGTCTGCCTCTCAGAGATCTGAAGCTAGACAACCTGCTAATGGATGCAGATGGTTTTGTCAGGATTGCAGACTTTGGTTTGTGTAAAGAAGGTAAATAATCCCGGATGGAACTGGATTTCTCCTTATCCACTTGACCGTATTGGACATGAATGTCAGTCACATGCATTTTTATCACCATGATATCTGCTGGTGGTGTTTTTTCCCAACCATGTCAGTGCATCTGCACACTACTGTATCTGCTGTGGTAGAGCTGATAAGGTCTTATTGGTGAACATTAAAATACTGTTTGAGAGAGAACTGGAACAGGTGGCCTTGTACTATGGTCAAAGACAAAAGTTAACTAAAGCATCACCATTACTGCATCTGTTTACTACTACTACTACTATTATTTATAATAATGTTGCTGTTATTGTACCACCTCACCTGTGTGCACTGTGTAGACATGGGGCACGGTGATCGTACCACCACGTTCTGTGGCACACCTGAGTTCTTGGCCCCTGAAGTTCTGACAGAAGACAGCTACACCCGCAGTGTGGATTGGTGGGGGATGGGGGTCCTCATCTATGAGATGTTGGTTGGAGAGGTCAGTACAACTTGAAATCCTGCATGCATCAATTGTGCACTATGACAGCTATTTACCTCCCCCTCCAGCAGGGGGAGTAATTAATTGGTTAACAGTCTAGTTTTTCCACCTGTCTATGGTACTGTGGAATGACAGGACCAGAAAGTCACATTGTGTGAAAATAAAGGTTTCTTTTCTCTCAAGCTCTCTCTTTCTTATAAAAATGTATTTCAAGCTACAAGAAGGTTAGACACCCAGTTGATTTATTGAAATAGTTTTTTTTAAGGTACAGTAAATAAATAAATGTTACTACATTACTTAATTACTGTTACATCGTGGTAATATAAAATTGTAAAACGTATCCCAACTTGAAAAACTGTTGTATTAGCACTTTATTCTATTCTAAAAATGATACTTCTTTTAGTCACCCTTCCCTGGAGACGATGAAGAGGAGGTATTTGACAGCATCGTCAATGATGAAGTGCGATATCCTCGGTTCCTGTCTCCAGAATCTGTGTCCATCATTCAGAAGGTTGGTACTTTATGAACATGATTGAGTGGACATGCCCAGTGGGACAATTAGTGTTCCTGTACAAATGTACCAATGTAGAGACTCAGTCAAAGACTGCGTATAAAATCTGGATATGCCTGGTTACACCACGGTCTGTCTTACAAATTATCTTAAGGTTTGTCTTTATGATTGTCTCCATAATTCAATACATGACAAAAATCGCCATGCTGTCATGTGGTGCAGCATGCCCAAGCCTTTAAAATCTCCTTCATGGAGCAATGCTTTTCCAAATCAACATCTT
>JAODVN010030498.1:0-10112 GCA_025434125.1 Chologaster cornuta
GTCATTTAGCTCTAAACTGAACCCGCCGGCGGGTCCGTCGGGTTTAACAGGTTAAATACTCCCCCCCCCCCCCCCCCACCCAAAGTTTGTATTTCTTCTTATTGTGTCGAGAGAGAGAGAGAGAGAGAGAGACACACGCTTGCGGGGGAGGGGGGGGGGGTGTTTAGCATGCTAGATGACACTATCATGTGCAGGCGTGGATGCTGTGCGTTCCTACCGCATGTGTGTAGCATGCCTGCGTGTTTGTCTAGGTGCACCCAACACCGTTAATTAAACCTGTCAGACAGGTAACAAGACACACACGACGGTTAGCATGACACTAATATACGTGTACATCTGTTCAGCACGCACGCCCGCGCACACACACACACACACACACACACCTCCGGTGTGCGACAGAAGCTCGGGTCGTGATCACGAATACTAAAAATAAAACATCCATTCACACATTTTAATTACACATTTTATGGGCGCCAAAGGCTGTGACTGCAGCCTGCAGTTTCAGACAAGAAACTCATTATAAAACATACAAAACACTAAACAAGGACAGAGCAACAGAACCATCTCCCACAACGTAGCGTGTTCCCCAGCGCAGGTCCGCACGACTCAAGACTACAACAAACTCTTTGTTAATACCACATATAGAGCAGCTCCATCTTATTCCCCAGTCAGCACACAGCTCTTTGACACATTTAGATGGGTGTAGTAGCATGCAGGCACTTGCAGCCTGGTGCAGTCAGGCATGTGCAAGTGTGTGCTGGGGCAGCTCATTAGCCCTCTAGCCTGCAGCATGTGCCTGTGGATCCTGACAGCAGTTCAAGCCTGGCTGAACGTTAGGCTCAGCCCTGGAGGAAGCTGGGGCGGGGGCTTTAGGGGGTTAGGAAAGATGGAGACATGATGGAGCGCAGTGGAGGGGTGTTTTTAAAGGGGCTTATAGGGGAGCCAAACCCTATAAATCAGTGGTTGTGTACTGCAGTTCCATGATGTTTAATGGAGGCAAACATATTGTGTTCACTGAACCGGACACGCTCCATTGGGGATTGTTAGCAGTCTTTGCATCCCAATGGACGGAAACCTCTGGTTAATTTTAAAACTATTGGAACAAGCCTTTAATTAAAAAGGTATAGGGCCGGTATCCCAGACATGGATTAAGCAACAAACAAAAAAGTAGTTTAATAATGTATTTTATCAATGGATATTCTCATTGAATTTGTGTTTTTTTGCCTTTGACTAGGCTAAATCCATTTATTGCAAGCTAATACCATTTTTGTGAAATTTTTCTTTTAGCTCCCGTTCAAGGAGCTTCTGATGGAGTGTGTTTTGAGCTTGAAGTTAGCTTGTATTCTTGAGAATGACTACCCCTGCCTTTAATCAACGTCGCTAAAACGGCTTCATCTAGCTCTACACCATTTTTAACCAAACGCTTGACTTAAGCATCATCACAATTAGGCGCGCCCACTGGTCGTTGATTGGTCCGCCATCCAGAGTGGCTGGGCGAACACAAATGTGACCAGGGTTTCCAGGCTATAATCTCAGCCAAACGTGAGCTGAGAGTAGCAGCTGGACAGAGCCAGGCTACACATAGTAGATCGTAGTACAGTGTGCACCCAGATGCAGTGAGAAAGACAATAGCAACATGCTGCATGTTATAAGAACACTCAAGAACCGGGCCTTATGGCCAGTCTTTGCCTGTGTGTGTGTGTGTGTGCGTGTGCGCATGCGGACAGGAAGTCATCGCAGGAAGGGGATGGCTTTGGCGTAGACAAAGAGGGTGCTGTGATTGGACGGAACAAGACACAGGGCTCAGTAAACACAGTCAGGGAGAGATGCCCAACTGCGATCAGAGCCAGTACGCACGCGCACACGCACACACACACACACACACACCGCTTTAATATAACAAGGTCAATTACAATGGACACTTAAAGGCTTTGGCAACACACACACACACAGTGGTTGAAGACTGCATGTCACAAACGCTGTGTTTGGCCGAGGGGGAGATGGAGGTCAACAAGGGCGACCCTTGACCTCTGTGGCTGGCGTGCAGGTGGTGTGGGACCAGACAGAGTGTGTGTGTGTGAGTAGCGATGCTGTTTAGTATTCAGCACCGTACCAGTGAACCATGTCTCCTGGTTCACTGTGTGTGTGTGTGTGTGTGTGTGTGTGTGTGTGTGTATGCGTGTGCGTGTTTGAGATACACACACTTGCTGTAATTACATCAGGGGGTTCCCAGAGGTCAACACACAACCTTTCACTGCCAATACACACACAATCACTGACACAGTAACCCATAAGCACACAGACTTGTACCACTGTCTAAAAACACACACACACGCACACACAGCCCTGCGGCTCCGGCCTGGTCTGGAACAAAGAGCCTGCCCCCTACGTGCACCCCTGAGTCATCAGCCTGTTTTTATCACATACACTTCCAACAGCCAGCTCCTCTCGTCATGCCAAAGAAATGTTCGGGCCTCTCCTGCCTAACTGACGGTTATATTTTCACGTCACTGAGGATATGCTGAGGAGCGGACTGTACGCAATATCCTACCGTCACTGCCCAGGTACCGTCCATTCGCACTACGTCACATAGGCAACTCTGTGCTGGACATCTGATACATAAGACCCAGTAAGGCTGAACACAGGACACAGAAATATTGTCGATTTCCATTGGCTGTCAGCATTGTCACTCCCAAGTATGTATTCGTAGTTTCTGGTGCAACGCTAGTGCATGGCTTTATTTACTCAGTTAAAATTGAACATTATTTCAAGCAGTAACCGTAGCCTACACATTTGAGAGGTTTACAAGACCTGAAAAACAACCAGAGTTGTCCTGTTGTTGACTTTTATCACCAATTCCTTATTGTCAAATTAACGCCCGTTGAGTTACGTAGTTGGTCATCCTGCATGTCAATCAAAATACCTCGTTTGTACCCATTCAATAACTGCACTGTCTCAAAATCTCTATCAGTAACAGCTGGCCATAGGAGAGGGTCAATCATAAACCAATTGTGTAAACCCACCATGATAAACGACATCTGCTCATAGCCGGGGCACTTGTGTGGCGTGCTAATGCAGGCCCTACTGTGCGTTATAAAACCTGGTGTTCCTTGGCCTGGGCTCTACCCAGCTGTTGCTGGGGCCAAGGTCAGGCCAGGTGAAGTAAACGGCCGGAACGCTGTAGACAACCGTAAACAAACACTGTTCCGTCTAAAAATGTTGAGGCAGAGTCTCTCCGAGTGCGTGTGTGGTTGTTACCACAACAGTCAAGCATGTGTTCTTATCTGCTCTGAATGTTCCGGGCTATAGCCGCCAGCTGTCTCCGCTGGGTAATCTAACCCTGCACTCACACCGCCTGTAGCTGGTTGTAGCCAGGTCGCTTTGTAGCCGTCGCTGGTGGGCGCGTTTAGCTCTGTCGCCGGTGGGTGTGTCTGTCCTGTCAATCAAAGAGATACGCTAATGTGTCTGCCTTGGTACATGCGTGAGATATACATACTCATGAACTACGTAAACTGTAGATAAACGTATAAATCTGTCCCTGTAAATTAACAAGCACGCGGTTTCTCCATTTTCCATTAGGAATGTCTACTACATGGAATAGACTTATGGTTATTTTTTTAACTATTGGACACCGTTTGAACCAATCAGCCTCATCTAACTTACCATAATTTAGAAACATGCTTGACTTCAATGTCATCTCACTACTAGGGTTGCACAATATTTACAAAACTAAACTGCATTATCAATATTCATTTAGATATTTTTAAACACAAGTAAAAACATAACCTTATGGGGAAAATGCATCAAAATAAATTCCTAAAATTTAAAAGTTTTCTTAAGTCTTACAACATATGTTTATTTTTAACATATTGGACTGGTACAACAGAAATTCCAAGCTACTGAGGAGGCATTATTTTTGGCCACTAATGTTTCCTCTTTAATCTCTATTGAGTTGTTGTCTTCCAAACGCACACATCTTTCTTTTCTGCCAAAATCAAACAGCCATGTACACAAAACATATGATACATACTTTCTGCAACTTTTTGATACATTACGCAACGTGATATTGCAATAACGATATTGAATCAATATACTGTGCAACCCTACTACTACCACCCAACCCTGATTGGGTGGCTGTGAAAACATGGGTGAAGCTACTGTACACTAAATGACCAAGGTAGAACAACTGGCCTGTGGATTGGGACTTTCCTGGAGTGTTGGTGAATGCAGGTACACTAGGCAGCGTTTTCCATAACAACACGGTGACTCAGCTGCTGCATGCATTGCAGATTGGCTCTCTACGAACAGGCAACGGTCCCTGACCCACAATGCAACTCACCAAGTTTGAGTTCATCCCCAACAGCTCATCAAAACGAACGCGCTGTAAAAGTAGAAGTGGGTAAAAAAATACTATGACTGAACAAAAAAAGGAGAACCTCAAAGAAACTAAAATATTCATATAAATACACACATTTCGACATCGCTTATATTGCACAAACACGACGTGCACGTAACCCAACACGTACTCCAGCTATGTAGGCACACAACCAATATGATGCACGCGGTAAGTACATCCTCAGATACACACACAATTCACTGGACACACACCTGACAGGTCTAAGATAAATAGCAGCCATTCAATCATTCAAGCAGAGCTCCCGCCAACTCCACCCAGAGAGAGAATGAGAAAGACACACTAAAATGAAGGCTCTCTGTGCATAGCTGGAATTTTTTCGACAAGCTGATTAATGTACAGTGTCGGAAGCTGTGGCAGGCTTACACGCCGTCAAGGCAGCCTTTAAATACATACTGTAGAGGTGATTTAAGTGCGTCTACATGACTTTCTGCCACTAGGTGTCACACCAGCATCAGCAGAGTGTCCTATCCTCTACCAACTACTATTGTACACAGATTTGTGGTGGTGGTAGATTAGGTGTCCATTTAATGGCATGGCTTAACTGCTGTCCATCTATGAGATGCACAGGGCAGAATTAGCAGGCGTTTGTAACCTAGGTGGGATCTTAGAAAGCTAGCATATCAGCCTGCGAGGAGTGTTTCACCAAGCTTTGCCAAGATGCCAAGGACAGCCTGCTTGTGTGTCTGGGTGTAAATAAACAGAAACTCAACTTTGAACAGCGGTCTGGAATAAATTTTAAAAAATGTAAAGATTCCATTGTTGAATTTATTGCGTCATTAAACACCATGTAACGCTTCATATAAAAACAATTTCTATAGCTCTAGATTACTTCAACATAAGACATCCTCATTGGAATCTTTAAAGCTAATATGTGACATGCCCATCGCTACTCAGAGCGTTGGTGTTTCATTACATATTATTGTCATTTGTGGTTATGCTTCAGGATGATGGTAGAAACCTGTGAATTCTTAATGAGAAACAGTGCAAAGGATACAAACACGCATGTGTGTATGCTGGGCATGCCATAAGTAAACATGAAAACCTCTTAGCACGTGGACGCGCGTGTGTGTGTGTGTGTGTGTCCGTGCGCGCCTCACAAACATGTTGAAGACCCATTGCGCTGTTGTGTTTGGTTCCTGAAAGTCATATGTTTGTGTGCTGTGCGTTGTGTATGCACGTGCGCGACTGTGCGAGGGACACTGATGCCCTTGTGTGAGCGTGCACGAGTTCTGAGTGCACGCTTATTGAGTAAAGTGGTCGGAGAGAAAGAGAAAAAGAGAATGCATTGTTGTGGTCTGCGATGGGGGGGGAAGGGGGCTGTTTGAATGCGTGCTCCGGGGCTGCCCAGGCGGGCGGGGCGGGTGCTACTTGGAGAGCTGAGGAGTCCTTGTGGGTCGCCCCCCGCTGGTTTTATGGACTTTTATGAGCTATAATGTGCAGGGTGTGAGGCAGGCATTGAGGCTACCCAGAGAAATTGGTGCATGGATGACGGTTTCAGAGACCTCATGACATCATGGCTGAGTGATGCAGGCATAACATGGAGGAGCCAATGTTTAGCATGAGCCTACTATTTACAGATGTCCATACTAAACGCTATTCTGTGCGGGAATGCAGCCCACGTCAGCCCTCATTTTACTTCCTGGTTGTCGCTGGTGATATAGGAAGACACAAAAGTGATCTCGGCGACAGCTCGCCAGAGACTGGGCGACTTTTGTAGCTCAGCGAGACGACTGTGAATATAGGGTTAGTGACACACACGCACACTAAAAGAACACTTATAAGGTATTCAATTGTTAAATGGAATGTAGTACATTTC
The DNA here is from genome assembly GCA_025434125.1 of Chologaster cornuta. Taxonomy (NCBI): domain Eukaryota; kingdom Metazoa; phylum Chordata; class Actinopteri; order Percopsiformes; family Amblyopsidae; genus Chologaster; species Chologaster cornuta. The sequence goes on from JAODVN010030498.1 coordinate 6,234, forward strand.
TGCATCCAAAAGGAGGCAAGCACACTGCCAGAGAGGAGATAAGACGCATCTATTGGAAATGGAATATTTTCATCCATCTGCTCCTAATAGACTATTCTCCCCATTATAGTCATTGTAAGGGTGTGTGAGAATCGGTATGTGTGTATGTCACACATACCTACACCAGTTTCATACATTGTATATGTGTGAGAGAGAGAGAGAGAGAGAGAGAGAGAGAGAGAGAGAGAGAGAGAGAGAGATCAAAGCAGTTATGAGTGAAGAATGGGTTTGTTTCATCTCGGGGAGAATTCACCCACAGTCCAACCACAAGTGTGTGTGTGTGTGTGTACAGAAGACGTCTGTAAAGGCGTGGAGGGTGGGACAAAGTCTTGTTTACGGTTTTATTCTAGAGAAAGAGACCAACAGTGTCTATTTTCATGTGTGTGTGTGTGTTGCTGAGTGCAGGCTTGTCCAATGGATAGCTGTGCGTGTGCGTGTAAGTGATACCTCTCGGTCCGCCACACACAAACACATAAGAGAATGCCTGGACATGCATGTAGCACACATTACTTCTGCATGGCAGTATATAGGTCATACACACATGCGTGTGTGTGACCACACATTCCCCAACATTCATATTTTATAGGCTGATGCTCTGTGTGTGTGTGTGTGTTGTGCATCAACAACACACATTTTGCAACCACCCACGCACTGTTACACATGTGTTACACATGTGGCACTTTAGGGCTGCACGATATCAGCTAAAATCCATATCACGATTAATTGAACATTGTACCTCGATTGCGATTATTAAATAAAAAATGTTGTGCCTTTGTTTTGCATTTGTTTGCGTTCTGCTCCATGATGCTTCCATTCAGTAGACTAGACGGGCTGAGTTATGTGAATACACCATAGAACTATAAATAAGGAATACACACATGCAGTAGTATTCAGCATGTCAACATACTATTTGTAAAAGCATGATACTTAAGTGTTGCTAGCAATTAGCTAAAACATAAAATAATTGAAAAATACACGAGTCATAACTATTAGCTTGAAGAAAAATATATTGACAGTCGAAAAGTAGACTTACCCTGCTGTATTATACTGTAGTACTAGGCAGCTATGTTTATTATTCACCCATGCACTTTTTGTCTACTGTGATATTTTTGACCCATTAGTCCAGACATTGTATTTCCATAGGAATGTCTAATTGAAAGACTTGACATTGCTTTATCTTAGAAGTTACCACGACAGGAGGTAACGCTGATAAAGTTATCTATTTACCTCGAACGTGGAAGAAATAATGAGCTATCTGGAAAACTGGAAAAGGCCTACGATGGGCACATATATTAACAGTAGGTGTTAGAAAGCCCACCTTGCTAAATGATGATAATTAAGTGGTCTGTCACACATGAGTCTGTTCTGATAAAGGTTTATGTGACACCACCTGAGCTGCCGTGTTACGAGCCATTGAGTAATAGCAGCAGTTTCTCAGTAGATGCTGCTTGTTTATTGAGGTGCCTAGGATTGTGAAGAGTGTCCGGGTCCCGACAAATAGGCTTACCTGTAAAACATGCATTCTCCTATTTGTAACTTGAAGAATACATAGTCTTGACTGATGCTCCGCTCTTTATTTGTCATTCAAATGGCCGCTTCAAGCACAGTGAAAAATACTTATTACATCCATATTTATGACGTATACATCAATATCCTTTACATTTGTAAGTATAACATGTATATCAACATCTCACATACATTCACATATATAAACTCATTCACCATAAAGGTAAATGCATTTTAACATGAAAAACCATGTGAATATGAAAGGAAATACAATTGAAAACACACAAAGATACATTACACGTAACTCCCTTAGCTATTTACATACCTCACTCTGCTAACTAAGGGTTGTTAAAACAAAGCTGCAAGGTGTATCACAATTTCGTGAAAATATATCAAAGCATCACACAAACCGGCAGGTCCGTAAATAGTCTATGTACAAATACTGTGACAGAACAGAACTACAGTTTAAGAGAGGAACATAATTAATTAATGTTTTATTAATGATTTACTGTTTATAACGCTAATAGGCAGTCATTTACACTATTTACGCTTTATTGAACTGGATTTGAATATCCCGACATAGGACAATTATGTCGGTTAGATGTTCTGAATTTCAGTTTTGATTACTTTTCGGGTAATCGTCTAGCCCTAGATTAGAGTTTAAACAAGAAGTAACTTTGGAAAAAAGTGCTTCAGTTAACTCAATTAAATTTCTTCTTAAGATAAACTGGTTTGATGAACTTGTTACAGTCAGTGTCTGTGAGATTGTGACTAGAGGAATTGCCATCGCTGTGCTGATTCAGCCTGTGGCAGAAATCTGATAAGTGTGTGTGTGTGTGTGTGTGTGTGTGGTGTCTCGAGGGAGTATTTCATATTTCTGAAACTCAGCCAGTTTCGTTTAGTGCACGCACGTGAGCATGCTAACAGCAGAACAAAACTTGTGTATGTGTCACAGGGCCATGGGGTGGAGGGAGGGAGAGGGAGAGAGAGAGAGAGAGAGAGATAGAGGGAGAGAGGGAGAGAGAGAACTGTTGGGCTGTGATGACACTTTAATAGCACGCATATTTCCTTTCAGTGGTTAAGATACAGTGTGTGAGCACGCATGTGTGTGTGCGTGTGTAGGGTTGTGTGAGATGTGACAGAATGATGGGTCATGCAGCCATGTCTGTACATATGATGAAGCTCTTGGGAAGTCACACACACCTCATATCTGATTGGTCGTTCTGACTCTATACAGTCTGTGCAGTTTGCCTGCTTACATCAGCACATTTCCTGCTGCAGAGGAAGCCAAAACGGTTCAAATGAATAATGGATCATTTAGAATGATCGCCATAGGTGCTTAGTGTATACTAAAGATGCTAAATTACATATTTATAGCGTTTGTATTGATCTTCATCTTTCCATCCACTAATAACCCTCTGGACTGTGATGCTAACCGATGCTAACTGAAGCTAACTGTCATAATGTGATCATAATGTGATAATAATGTGATTGTAGCCTAATAGCATCACAGCCATCGGGGGAATGAATTAGCAGGAGAGCAAAATCTTCTAGAAGCTAGAGACAGAACAGTGATGTGCAGAGTAGGGACCCATATGTTTCATTACCACATTAGCAGACATTATGGTGTGCAGGGCAAATCTTACACCTTTGGCTGTTGACCGGAGAGTTTCAATGCTGCCAGCACTAACTATTAGCAATGTACCAACTTGGATAACTTGCGGCGAAATCAAACTGGAGCTTGCAAGATCAAGAAGGTACCTCATGAAGCGAGCTAGTTAGTGACTGGTGTGTCGTTAGCATGCTCGCTCTGTTAGTGTCTGGTGTGTCATTAGCATGCTAGCTCTGTTAGTGGCTGGTGTGTGTCGTTAGCATACTGGCTCTGTTAGCGACTGGTGTGTCGTTAGCATGCTCGCTCTGTTAGTGGCTGGTGTGTCGTTAGCATGCTCGCTCTGTTAGTGGCTGGTGTGTGTCGATAGCATACTGGCTCTGTTAGCGGCTGGTGTGTCGTTAGCATGCTCGCTCTGTTAGTGGCTGGTGTGTCATTAGCATGCTAGCTCTGTTAGTGGCTGGTGTGTCGTTAGCATGCTAGCTCTGTTAGTGACTGGTGTGTCATTAGCATGCTAGCTCTGTTAGTGACTGGTGTGTCATTAGCATGCTAGCTCTGTTAGTGTCTGGTGTGTCATTAGCATGCTCGCTCTGTTAGTGACTGGTGTGTCATTAGCATGCTCGCTCTGTTAGTGACTGGTGTGTCGTTAGCATGCTAGCTCTGTTAGTGTCTGGTGTGTCGTTAGCATGCTAGCTCTGTTAGTGTCTGGTGTGTCGTTAGCATGC
>JAODVN010030714.1:0-10835 GCA_025434125.1 Chologaster cornuta
GAGAAACACAACTGTGTCTGAATCTAATTAAAATCTTACTCTCTAAAGACTTAAGAATCTAACTTGTAAAACAAGCAAAATTCCAACTAGGCCATTTTGACTTGGTTGGTCTTTAATGTTCAGTCATGTTAGAAGTCAGTGTTTTTTGTGTTGTGTTGTAATGCAATAATACCACCATCAAGTTTTTAGTGTAGCTTGGCTATTCATAATTGCTTTCCCTCACAATGTTATTATAGTTTACTATATTGTACTGTGCACTATTGTTATTTTTATTCCTTACTCTTGCTAAAACAATCATACCTGTCTCAGTTTCTTCTGAATTAAGTCATTGTTTTGTCTCTTTAAGTGCTTTTGTGTTTTCTACATTAGCTTACAATCACAGTCATTCCTGTCTCTCTCACAGGGTGGTGAAGGAGGAAATATCAGATGACAACGCCAAGCTACCCTGTTTTAATGGCCGTGTGGTTTCATGGGTAGGTTCAAAACCCAGTTTGTCTGCGTGTTTGCTACATTTATTTAGCTGGTGTATATGTTCACTGAAATGACTGTGTGTGTGCGTGCGCGCAATCTGCGCATATAATCACAACGCTAGCCATCTGTTGGACATGCCAGTGACCCTAGCCATATCTGTCTCTAGAGGGCTAATAACATTACCATATAATGATGTTGGGTACAATGCACTCCTTCCTAGTTCTTAATGGACCATACTGTTCCAAAAGTCAGAAGGTGCACATTAGGATTCAAACTACATGTGTATCTTCCGGACTCTTCCGGTATAACGTAACTCTGTGTGTGTGTAAGAGGAGCAATAGGCATGTAGGCAACACGTTTCACACATTGGGAGAGTGAGATGGTGCATCTCCTTCCTACCTCTCTCCTCGTCCTTCCGATTGGATTAAGACCGACTGAAATCCCAGGATATGGGGTAAACACTTTTCAACAAAGAGCCTGAAGAGCCGCACCGCATGCAGCCCTAACAAGAAGATTGAATCGCATGGGGAAGGGGAAAAGGTGTACCGAAATGGAGTGTGCTCTGTTGTGCTGCGAAGGCCTGTATCTTAGGGCTGGTAGCTGCAGTGTGTTTAAATGTATGGTGCTTGCTGTATTGGTTGGCAATCCACCAGTACTCTGGGGTTTCCACTGTTTAGTCCAGCATGCTTGTGCTGTTTTCAGCCTGGGCTGTGGTCATGTTTATTACTCCCCTCTCTGGGGATTTGCTTGGCTCTGTTTCAAATCTCTCTCTCTCTCTCTCTCTCTCTGTGTGATGTGTATGTTTGTCCTTCTATTGGGGAGGGGACATTGAAATGTTCCATGTAACATGAAGTGTTATTACTATTCCCACTTCTGTCTTTTGTTTGGCGCTAGTGCTCCTGTGTTGTTTCAGTGAGATTGATTGGTCTCTGGGGTCACAGGAGCTGTCACTGCCATCACATCACATAGGGCTTCAGGCTGATTTTCCTGCCACACACAGCTACACAATTAGACAGTATGTCCAAGTTGCAAATAGACATTTGATGTTTCTCCATTAGATAAGTATAATGCTAATCACCATAGCGTACTAAAGGCACAGTATATAGACATGAGAGCTTGTTTCTCTCATGATGTCTTGATTTATCATTGTGATGCCATACACTGTCTTGTAAGCTGATTTTTCCTAATAATGATTTCCTAAATGGTTGTTTTACTAGTGTCTACCAATGTCGTATGCATTATAACTTGTTACATGTTATAAGCGCAAACATACAAATATTTAATAAAAGGGTTGTTAAACTCATACCTGCTCTATTTCTAAGAAACTACTGGTTTCCTGTCTAATAGTCTGTCTGTCGGTCAACAGCTGGTCTCTGGGGATGGTGCCCATTCAGACGGAGGCTCCGTGGCAGACAGCTTAGAGCCACCTCCCCCTTTGGAGAGAACCGGAGGCATTGGAGATTCTAGACCTCCTTCGTACCAGTCAGTATTATAAGAGCCGTGTGTGTAACTGAATCAATACCAAATAAGGAAAGCTTTAAATATGTATTGTAGCTAGGTCGTAGGTAAGCACCAGTATGTGGAACACAAAACTTATCACTTATAATAAATGGATGTTACTCTGCTACAGAGAGGGTTTGTCACATTGTAGCTAATGTTTTGAATGAGGTAAGAAGTACGATACATACATTTCCCAATTGGACACATCTGCGTTAAATTAAAGCAAATGTGTAGAATTGTGTTTGTGCAATAAGGATTGTTCATGCACAGTAGACTCTCAGTAGACAAATCCTTTTTGGCACAATTGCTTCACAGCTACTTTGAGCAAGTTAAGACACCACTAGTCTATATTGCTGATGTCATGTCGCATTCCACTTGGATCCATGTCAATTTAAACAGAAATATGTCGAAAGAGTCGAGCTGTGCTAAGAAGTTGGTGACACAGACACATCCACTTGCATGTAGGAATGGTATATTGACGCACACACGTGTAACACAAGTGTACTGTTCATGCCATTCCTCTTGGCCTGTGTGTTCTCTGCAGTGGGAAAGCAGCAAGTGGCCGGGACACTTTAGACAATGACACGGAGACAGGCTCCATCGTGTCGCAGCGGAGAGACCGGGAAAGGCCCAGACGAAAACACACCAATGAGCACGGTCAGTGTTCAAGGGCCCTTATATTAAACTGTCATTTTGGACAGGCCTTTTACCTCCCTTTGGGCTAAACATTCTGTTTTAGGTAGAGTTTATTTGTTTAATTATTTTTTACGTGCCCTAACTTGATATGCTATCTGAGTTGGGAGGATGGGTCAGAATATCTATATATGACCCAGCAATTATGTCAAGTTTGACTGGCTTGATTTAACAATGATTTTAGTGGGGGGAGGGCCTCTAATTTTATTATAGAATAAACTGTATGGATTATCAATAGCAGCAGTCTTCATTTCTATGTTGGGATACCACAAAGAAGGTCTGGTAAAGCGTATTCCAAAAGGTTAGGTCATTCCTTTTTATATGTATTTATTTAAATCACAATTGATTATTTCCAGCCTTAAATATATAGTTAGTGATTGGTAGCTAATACACCTTTAGTCAAATTCACTGAATATCTCCCCGCAGTCTGCTATTTTACCGTTCTTTGAACATGCTGAAATTATAATCTGGCACTGCCACACAGTTCCATAAATTGGAACCCAAACAGTGGTGAACGGTGGTCACAACAACAGTGGCTGCATCTGAAGAAACCTTCCTAACTGAGTGAATGTATCTAGGCAGTATCTAGGTTGCAGCCATGATAAGAGCTGTTGGAATTCTATTATTGCTAAGTAAGGGTTCTGCAATGCTTTCTTTCTTACATGCTTTAGCATGAGCTACACTGGATCACCCTTTATGGAAAGGAGATAATGCCGTCTCAAAATTCCTCGCGACGCATCATTTGGCCATTCACCAAAACAAATCATTCATCATAATATCAAATGTATAGCCTATGTTACACGGCAAAATATATTCGGCAATTGATATAAGTATAAGTATAAATTAAAAACAAAGTCGTCCAAGGTAGAACATTCTGCAATGGTGTCCTATAAAACAATTGCTTTTCTCTTCCACGACACAGCGAAGCTAAACATGTCAACGTTAAAGTGAAAATGCACACTTTATATTAATTTCAGCATGAACTACATGATTTTATTTTAGGAGGCTGTCCATGTTTACATAGCCTGCATGAAACAACAGAAGTTGACAGACCCATGTCATTACATTTACCGTCGTATAATTCCATATTCAAAGAGCAGTCGGATTCTCTTGCCACCACGGTTCCATTCCTAAATTCTTATGGATTCTCCTTCACACCTTTCCTTGACCCGTTGACGTCTTCACTCGAGGCCAAGGAAAAGTGGCTAGGAAAGAACATGTTTTTTAATTTTACTATCCGGATGCTCTTAGCCTTTGCAATGCAGCAGCGAGCGTTCTTGTCAATGACCCTACCATACATGTTTTTCCTCAAATCTCATTGCTAACAAATCCTTGTTTTGCTGTAGGCGGACGGCAGAATGGCTTCTCCTCGCGCGGGATTGGCCGTGGAGGCCCAGACTACGACAGCTGCTCCTCCTTCATGAGTAGTGAGCTGGAATCCACGTCCTGTTTTGACTCCGAGGACGATGATGCCACCAGCAGGTGAGAAAAACACATCACTGTCACCATGCACAAACCATAGAGGTTATCCACAAACCTTAGGAGCCGTCATCAGTCCACATGGGTTTCTGGGGAGCAGTTGTGGTTTTTAGCCATGTCTCGCCTCACTGTCAAACATTTGTTCTCTTGAGGCACAAGGTCAACTCATGCTATTTTAAATGTAATGTCCAGGAAAGGCCTTTTCCACGAGAGAGGTATCTGCAAGTAATATGATTAACAACAAGAGGAAACTTCATGACGTGCTGTGAAAAGGAAGCATATTAATATATTAATATTAGCAGAATTTTTGTACATACGTACCTAATTATCAGGTTCCCCTCATTGTGAAAGCAAACATTGGACTATATTAGTGTTTTTATTAGTAATTGTTTTTTACATCTCCATAACCTTTTTATTTAGTTCTGCACTACTAGACCACCATGTCTTTTTTACATTTCTCCATTGCGTTATAAGGCACCCAGGCATACTGGTGGTATGCACCCAAGCTTTTATAACGCAAAACTGCAGGAAGTGTCTATCGGTGGTTTCAAACAACCAACAGCATTTTTCTATTTGTTTTCGAATAAGGTGAGGTTTTGGATAAACACGATCGTGCGGTTTACCTTTTAGTGTTTGCAGTGCTGTAGCATACACAAAGAATGTGTGAATCATTATGGTCATACTCTACCCAATACCCGCAGCCTTGAGAAATGACTGCAGCTAAATGTGTTGTTGTTAGGGATCGTACAATTAAACACTTTAATTGGTTCCCAAAGGGAAGCCGTGGGAGCCCCATAGCTTTTACGTGGTGTAATCCTTCATTTTGTCCGGCTCACAAACCCAACTGATCCGAATAAAGGTTTAAATACCTCTGTTTCCACGGAGACCAAATTTGCTCCTTTTAACATTTCTGGGATTCCTTTGTCAGTATGGTGCCTGCTGTGGAAACAGCGCTCAGTGCGTTTGTCGTGGAGCAGTCGATTAGTCGGTCTGAATCGCTGGCCGGCCGCCCTGTGTGTCATGGCGGCCGGCCGGCTGCTGTGTGTAACAACCGCTGGTGTTTTAGGTTCAGCAGCTCCACAGAACAGAGCTCCTCTCGCCTGATGAGACGACACCGGCGTCGCCGACGGAAACCGAAGACCTCCAACATGGACCGGGTGATATAACCCCCCCCCCCCCCCGTCCCTTACCCTTCCAGCCCCAACACACAGTAGCACGGGAACACGTGTTCCATTAGCTCCTTTTGTGACGTGTCCATTCTCTCCTCAGTCGTCCTCCTTCAGCAGCATCACTGACTCCACCATGTCTCTCAACATCATCACCGTCACTCTCAACATGGGTGAGTGTATGTGCATGCACGCTGCTCCACCAGGGGGCGCCGCTTGCCGTTGCTCTGTCTCAATGAACACAGCCGTTCGTCCCACTGACACCGCGGCTGTGACCTCACAGAGAAGTACAACTTCCTGGGCATCAGCATCGTGGGCCAGAGCAACGAGCGGGGAGACGGGGGGATCTACATCGGCTCCATCATGAAGGGAGGAGCCGTCGCCGCAGACGGCCGCATAGAGCCAGGAGACATGCTTCTGCAGGTGTGTGTGTGTGTGATGGGCCAGGCACACTGCACCAGACTAGCAGTGTTGTAGAGATGAGATTCATCCAATGTGATATTTGTGAAATTGATCAGGAAACTTGCAGTATCGATATTCATTAAAAAATGTTTAAAGTTAAAACACACAGGTTATGGGGAAAAAGCATCTATATATTCATAAAACCGCGTATTGGACTGCTACAACAACAGTAATCCCAAGTTACCGAGAATAAATTACTTTGTGCCACTAATGTTTCCTCTTCGGTCTCTATTATGTCATTATCTTCCTAAGCCACACATCTTACTGTTCTGTCTAAATCAAAGACAACTAAGCCACACAGCCAACGCTCTCCACCAAACAAACTGAATATTGCACTTATTGCAACTTTTTCGCGACAATATTGTGCAACGTAATGTTGCGATTTCGACACTGCCTGTCTGGTGCTTTACAACGCGGAGGAAGGGAGTAAAGAGAGAGAAAATACATTTATTATGTGATCTACCTAGAAATTGAATCGTGTGTGTTTGCCTGTTCCAAGTGCAACTCGCACCTGCACCAGTCTGTGCCAAAATATTTCCATGAATTCTCCAATCAAAAGGAAGCCTAGTGTGTTTGAAGGGACAGTTTGTCTTTGAGCTTTAGAACAGAAGGAATAATGTGATCTTACATATTGAGATTGGTCAGATCTTAGTTTAGAGCTTTATTTGGTGGCTAACTAGTTTGTTTCTATGGTCCAGGTCCCAGTTCTACCAGTAGTCTCTATTAGAAATATCCAGTGAATATCAAAAGCTATGCTCTCGTATTGTAATGTGCGGTGTAGAGGTGAACCGTATTCATGAATAGACGGACGTGCATACGTATGTGTACGTTCTGGTGGGCTTGGTGTGGTTGTTACTTTGTACTGTGACTGGTGACAGCACTTGTAGCTGAGCGTACTGTGTTGTTCCAAGCAGCCCGAGAGGGGCTAATGCTTCCTGTGTGCCTGTAGGTGAACGACATTAACTTTGAGAACATGAGCAATGATGACGCGGTCAGAGTACTGAGGGACATAGTGCACAAGCCGGGGTGAGTATCACATGACACGCTTGCTTTATGGAGCTAATGTATACATGCATAGCGCACACGCCCAGATTGTGTCTCTCCATGGATAGATGTTTAGTTTTTTTATCTTGGGTATTAATTAGTAGACTATAATGTAATATAGTATGTATAGTATATAATACTAATATATATAGTAATATAGTATGTATCCAAAGCAATGTGGAGTATATTTGTTGGAAAACAATCACAAACGAACATCTGTTCCAAACGTTTCCTCACAGCCCCGTTCTCAGAGACGGATGTAAACTGTTGTCGCTGTGTTTCTCGTTAGCCCCATTACCCTGACGGTGGCCAAGTGCTGGGACCCAAACCCTCGTAGCTGCTTTGCTCTGCCAAGAAGTGAGTCTCACCCGCCGTCATTCCTATTTCCTCACTTGGACATCCTCTCACATCGAGTAATGTACCCCTCCCTCCGTGCAGGTGAGCCGATCCGGCCCATAGACCCTGCAGCGTGGGTATCCCACACTGCTGCGATGACGGGGGTGTACCCCGCCTACGGCATGAGCCCTTCCATGAGCACAGTGACCTCCACTAGCTCCTCCATTAGCAGCTCCATCCCAGAGACTGAGCGTGAGTCAGAGAAGGCATCTTCCTGTATGCGTGTCTCAATCTATTTGGCACGGCTGCAGTTTGTGTGCTGCTGACCAACATATCTGTTCACTGGAAATTTATGTATTTGCACACAAGCACATGCAGGTAATAACATTTAGTCACATTTGCTTATAATTGTGCTTGATCCTCAGAAAAATGTGGCTGAAGATTCTATAGATTATGTTTATTTTACAAATGTATACACACACAAAATTATTGTCGTTTACACCAACGGTTCCCAAACATTTTTGGGCCAGGCCAGGTACCCCTTACAGAGGAGAACATTTTCCATTCATAACCGTATCACTTAAAGGCATTAGCTGCTAACACAAGCTCAAATCAACAGTATCGCTCTGCGGTCCTCATCGAAATGCATAGTGAAGCAAAGCGTATTGCTAGGGCTTGGTTGATACGAGCGGTGTTCGCCACTTTGTTTATGTTACTATTCACGGAGCAAAGGCTGTATATAAGTATTGTATTATTATTACGGAGGACTGCAGAGCTATACTGTTTTCATTTTAACTCGAAGTTAGAAAGAATGCCTGACCCTGCCTTTAAGCATATGCTCAGAGGCATTATGTAAGACTTTAAGGACTTTGATATGCTTCCTACCATATATTCCTAGATGTCATGGAGCTATTTGAAAATCATATTTTTTCAATTTAGCTAATTTGATTTTGATCTTCACTTGATGATTCTGTTTGACATACTGTAGGTTTTTCTTAATGCTCGCTCAGTGCACTTCACTAATAGTTATTATATCAAGGTAGCTAGCAGCTAAATGGGTTGTTGTGACCTGCATAAAGTGATTGATTCATGACAGATTGGCATAATGTGTAACAATTAAATTAGGTTTTATTGGCCAAACGCTAAAGTGTGTAATGGACACAATGTATTTGTTATATTGCCATAAATAGTTGCAGTTTTTTTTCTCCATTATTTTGTGAACCCCCAGGCAATAGGCCTGAGGACCATACTTTGAGAACCACTGGTTTACACAATGCATCTGTGCGGTTTGTTCCTTCCTTCTGTTTTTTTTTTTTTTACTTCCCATCTCAAGTTTAGTAATACAGTTGTGTTACTAGAGCCCCAGATATGTCTCTCGCTGTGTTAGAAGTGTCTTGGTGCTGAGAGCAGCCCTGCCCTGCTCTACATTCCAAAGACTCTTCACTGTTCCAAGACTATCTGTGTTTGGTTCCCATCTGCCCAATAACTCTCTCCTGTCAGAATGTAGCTATAATTCTTAGCGCTCATCTTCCCTATAATCTGTGTAGGAGTAGATATGGAGTTATTTGCTTTCTATGGGACGGTGGTCTTGACACGCCTATGACTTTCTTGTTATCTCCATGCCAATTGTTATCTACATAAGCAAACATTTCATCATTAACTTCCATAGCATTTAATAATGTGATATTAGCCCAGACTAGGATTCTTATATATTTAGTAAAGAAACAACAGCTACAGAATGAACATTAGCGGTAGATAGGATAGTAAATTTCTCTATAAAGGAGGCCATTTGAAATTAACTGAATTTGACAAGTTTAGCAGAAGGGCCTTTGTTTTCCCAGGTTGACTTACAGTCAGTCTCTAAATCTTTTCCCAGGTTTCGATGACTTCCACCTGTCCATCCACAGTGACATGGCAATGGTTGCTAAGGCTATGGCCTCCCCAGAGTCAGGTCTGGAGGTACGAGACAGGATGTGGCTGAAGATCACCATTGCCAATGCCTTCATCGGTATGTGTGCTTATGGCCCAGGGGTTTTCCAATTGGGACTGCTTTTTTAGGGTCTGTGATGTTAAGTGAGTCAACGAAATGTGTGTTGTCTTCAGGGTCAGATGTGGTGGACTGGTTGTTCCACCACATAGAGGGCTTCTCAGATCGCCGCGAAGCCCGCAAATACGCCAGCAACCTTCTGAAGGCTGGATACATCCGACACACGGTCAACAAGATCACCTTCTCCGAGCAGTGCTACTACATATTTGGAGACCTCTGTGGCAGTAAGTGGTTGGATGAGTCCGGCACAAGTCAACACATTTTTATTGATTTATTGTCATATTTAATCTTAAGTGTTAAGGGATTTGCAGGCAAATAAGTAAGGGGAAGAATACTTCATAAGTGGCTAATGATGTAAAGTTACGTTTGCGTTAGCCAATTATAATGTGGATTAATAGAAATGTTTTGTTTAATTTCCTAATTACATGTTTTACACACACTGTATGTGGACATCTGTTTATCTGCAAATACATAATAAAGTGGTTAAATGCACGTTTGGCCAGTGACAGACATTTGAAGCCGCAATAAATGATTAAACTGTCGCATTTTGGTAAAGACAATCCTATGTGTAGATTTTATGCAAAGTAAGCACACGTTTACACACTCCAGTAAATCAATTTTTTTCCTTGCAAAATGTATTTTTTACACCTGTCATGATCCCGTTACGCACACTTAACTTTGCATCATTAGTCACTTAGAAATGAATCTTCTTCTTATTCGACTGTCCCCTGCAGACATGACTCACCTTTCCCTTCATGACCACGACGGTTCCAGCGGGGGAGCTTCTGACCAGGACACTGTCCCCCCTTTGCCCCACCCTGGGGCAGCCCCCTGGCCCATGGCTCTGCCCTACCAGTTCCCAATCCCTCACCCCTACAACCCCCAGGCACCTCATGACCTGAGCCAGCCCTTCACCAGTGGAGCTGGCAGTGCCGGCAGCCTGCACAGTGGTGAGTGGTCTCTAGTGTGTGCACGCACGTTGTTTCACTTTATTCTGTGTCGAACATTTAAAACAAAGAGAGAACGGGGTCTCAGGTTTAGAGCTGATTTTCAGGTATCAATCTGAATTGCCTGCCATCAGTCAGGCTGCTTATCTCAATGTATGATGTGTTCCCTGTTTTTTATGTGAAGTAAAATGTGTCAAATCAACAAAGCGTGTTGACATTAATTTCATGTTCTAGGCCTTGTTCGCTCCTCTGTGTCAACCTCATGACAAGTGCACAGCTCATAGTATCAGTTCTCAGCTGGTGATCGGATCTCACTTCCCACGCTCTATATACAAATAATGGCACACACATTTGTGTTCAATGACCGAATACGTAATTGGTTTCAATCAACGGGAGGCAGCAAAGCGCTTCCTGTTCCTAGTCTGCCTGCAAAAGCAGAAGGAATCAAAACCAAACAGACTGGGGGGAGCTTAGATCTGTCCACTTGTGATAGGACCACCCACAAGGCCATACTATAGATGTATATTTAGTATAGATAAAAATATAAAGGTGTGTGAAGGGATTATAGGTATTCTGGTAACAAGCTAACATTATTTTAGAGTATAACATGAGGTTTTTTTTATATTGTATTGTTCTTTTACTCATTTTATATTGTCTTTAATGATGTTGTAGTGTGAAGCACTTTGTGTT
>JAODVN010030823.1:0-10835 GCA_025434125.1 Chologaster cornuta
TAGAGATGCATTGATGCATTTAACACTAGACCGTATTAGATTACATCCCATGTAGGGATGCATTGATGCATTTAACACTAGACCGTATTAGAATACATCCCATGTTGAGATGCATTGATGCATTTAACACTAGACCATATTAGATTATATATATATATATATATATATATATATTCAATGTTTGTGCAATCTCTTATCCCATGTAAACAGTTGACCCAAAGTCTTCAATTAGAAAGCTTTTCAGTCAGAATGACAAAGTGTGCATGTAAGCCCAGTTTGTGTTCATTCATCCAACCAGTGAGCCCAGGTTGGGATAGAGTTAATATAGTGCCCCTGTGTTTCTAATGTGGCCCAATCAGTAGACGTGGGGGTATACACTCCTTTGTCTGTTGTTTTGCATATTCAGTGATATCTGTCGTTAAAGCTCACGTATAGGCATACGGACTGTATTAACACCCACTGAAATTACATAAAATGGCTGTAAATAATATGGCATTTTGTTAATGTTTTTGGTTTGGAGTGACAATACCCAGTATTTAAGGTTACAACATGAAGAGATGTTGAACCTTAGACCATTTTAAATCACTGCTTGATAACAGCTTTGAGAATTCATATTTTTATTAATAGCATTTTGACAGTTTGAAACCGTTGAACATTGACATTGTTTGTATGTTTGAATTCACATACTAAAAGGAAACTTGAATGTTCCAAGTAAAAGTATAATAAAAAGTGCTATATTGCATTTTACCTGTTCATATTTCCCAAAGTCACCTTTTTAAATATTCCCTGAATTCCCCCACCTTTGTTTTGGTGGAGGTTGGTGCACAACCTCCCACAACGCCACAGTGTCTCTGGTGGAATGCTTCCGCTGCTGTGTCGCCAAGTAACTCTCACCAGTGATGTGCGGTGATGTTTGTCCGGGCATGCAGTGTCTTAAAATGATTCCTTTTTTATTTGTATACTTTAATACAGCCTGAGGCACTCTGATTTGCACACACTAGGCCTATAAACATAGCAGGTAAACCACAGGAGGCTACGCTTTTGCTTAGTAATAACTACTACTGATGTGCTTGGACTAGTAGTAGTCCTAGTAGATACTCTCCACTACGAACGAGCGAGCAAGTGAGCGGTTAATATACTGTGGGGTTAAAAGTTGGGATTGTACAGTAATTCAAGATCAAGTGTTCCCACCTTATTTTTTTTGTTAAAATGTTCTTTTCTTCAAATGATAAGGTGGAAACCTGTTTTGACTACGACATTTACTTTGGTACGTGACTCGTGATGGCTTGCTATGCTTTTTAACGTTCTATATGGCCTAGCTGCCTAGTTGAACCATGGCGTTTAACGGGTGCCTTCCCTGCCCAATCATTTAATGCTTGTAATGATGGCAACGTGGACTACGCATGCAAAAAGTGTAGTGTAAAATGGCTTGTGAAGTCTACAGACTCGGCCAGGTCAGGCAATGATTCTTTTCGCTGGAAAGAGCAGAGCAGATCCGCTTTATTCTTTACGCCGTCGCCATTTTAATCAGGTGTTTGTTTTGCAGTTTGTCTTAATGAAACGATTATCGTTTGAACTCTTCCCTGGTATTATTTTGTGGACTGCATCAAATAGCAGGATTGTGAGGACGGCAGGTCCTGCTAACTGGGGGTGATTCCCACCTTCCCTCCTCAGCCCTCCTCAGGGGACCCCTTGCTCTCTTTCTCTTTCTCAGTGGAACAAATCACTTATCTCTGTCTCTAATAGGATTATTCCACGCTGTATACGTCCCTCCCTCTCCTGTCCAGTCACAAGCTGAGTCCGTCCCCCCCACCTCCCTCCTGGGGGTGCTAGCCCTCAACGTGCGCCTCACTGGAAGATGATGAGGTTTGTGGCGGGAAACTGCTTCTGTGTGGACTATGGGTGGTGTATTGGAAAGAATCAGTGTGTGTTTAATAGGGAGATGTACATGCTATCTGCTTATGAGCTCAAAAGCACATATCAGTCGATGAACATAAGATGATTTGTTCACCCCCCCGTTGGCCGACAATGTCGACGCCAGTTAATCGGACCAAAGCGGAGATGTCACCTTAATAATCGCTCACACCTCTTTCCTTTCCCCAGCGCAACAGTGGTGCCAGAGAAGAGCACTGCTCCGATGACAAAGGCTTTAGTGTCGTGGCCTAGTATAATGTTAAAGCTAGGTCGATTGGGGGGGGGGTACAACGTGCTTGGCAGATGGACGTGCATACAGTTTTGATCACATCAATCTTGTAGCGATTTAGCTCAAGATTATACAGAAGGTGCTTGGGGATGAAGCCTGCTTGTGGATCAGTGATTTGGCAACCAATAGCAAACACTTTAATATTAAATTACAATCGAGGGGCAGAAGTAGAGATTGTTGTACTTTCACGTATATTATTCCTTGTAAACATCACATTTATTATTTTATGCTAGTTGGTTTGCTTTCACATTGACTTTCTTGTCACGCTCGTTCTTACCTGATCTTGTTTATCATTTAAACTGCCAGTCTCCCATGCAGTGGAGAGCTTTGTTGTGCTGAAGCATTCTGTGTCCGGGCAGCTGCCTGATGCTTGCTGTGATATCCTCTGAGGTCAGGAGCTGCGGTTGCCTCCCCAATGATGCCAGGCATTGTATTGTTCCCAACATTTGGACCGTAACACACTTGGGACACCGGCCTCTGGTCTCTAAAAGCGCTGCGTTTAGGGAAGCGGTGATTGATTTTTAGACTAGGTACTCCTTGAGGGGAAAGCCATGGCCCGATGATCCATTCAAGGACAGCGATGTGGAACGGCCATTTAGGATGTAACCGTCATCCCCTTGCTGTCTCCATCCCACTAGTAGTTTTTAGGTCACGTCCATTTGTCACAGCGGGTTTATACTCGACACTGACGATAGCCTTTCTCTGCTTCCACCAGTTACACTTCTGTATTATTGACAAAGCTCTTTATTTTATGTTTTTTTCATCACTGTTTCCTTACCACTTGCAATAATTGTAGAAGCTGGAGTCAGTGGTTGTAAATAGGGATGGCAGTGATACTGAGTTTGAAATCTGTCCGATACTGACTTAAATGGCTGGATTGGTATCTGTAAACAATTGGACAGTTGTAACCGATCCAATAAAATGGTCACCTGTAGGTCTACTGTCAAGCATCAACCATGTCTAACCTACCCAGGCCACACCATCAGTAGCAGGTTTAGAAAATGCATTTAAGTCCTAAAATAGAGATTACCTCTCATTTACTTTGCAACTTAAAACTTAATAAGGATCAGTCCTCGGCCAATACCCAACGTGCTGTTATCAGGACAGAAACAAACGGGATCGTGCCATCCCTACTTTTAATTACTTAAACATAAATAAAAATAAAAAAGTAGCTACATTTTGGTCCCCATGCTTAGCTAGATGTCTGTTATGTGTGTTTGCAGGGGTTCTGTGTGTTTGCAATGCATGTCAAATGTGTGTGACACCTGATGGATTTAATAGAGGTGTTTTTGTTTTGATAGTTATATCAATCTTTCTCCAGCAGAACAGTTAAATACAAAAGTGTGTTATATTGAGTTATTGGTAACTTGCACTGTATTGACCTATATTGGCTTCTGTCACACGACTGAATGCAGAGTTTCCACAGGCTAACATGCACAGTTGAACAGATTCTGGACCTGGAAAACTCAATGGTCTGTTGGACTAGCATATGCTAGCGCACACATACGGACACAGTCAGACTCTTACTTTTCATCAGCATAATTCACTTGTTCTTTATTGTCTGGCTGGCTGTCATCAGACAAAGGTCAGGGAGGGGCGGGGATCTGGCTCTTTATTGGTGCGTCTCCAAAAGGTCAGCAGAGTGGGCTTTGCTTGGCACAAAGGGAAACGTAGGAAGCACTTCAAATGGGGGGGGGGTTCCTCCATAGAGTCTCTTTAGACCAGGCTGTCAGCAGCAGTGAGAACAAGCAGATTGACAGACTCTGTGGACCTCGCTACTCAATCGTGAGCATTGCTGTGGACTTTAATCCATTCCCCACCCCGGCCACACACACACACACACACACCGGTCACGGATATGGGGAACATGAACAAATGGAGAACGCACACACGTTGAGATAAAAGCTCCTGCTGTCCCGCCGGGAAGAGGCTGTGCAGGCAAACAGTCTCCATGACGTGTGGTGGAGATAACTGCTTATATCAGGAGAGGTTCATGGGGGGGGGGGCATGGGAGCCACTTTGCCTAAGAGCTAAACAAACATGTGGCTCCATCATCCCGTCCTTGGTCAATTGGGTAGAGGGTATCCTGTGTGTGTGTTGGAGAAACATGAAACTGTGCCAAATCTGACTATTATGTAAGTTGATGTCGATAGGTCTGTTTAACTGGCTTTTTTTGGTTAAGATAAGAAAGCTAAATGTTTGTTATGCTTTTTCAGCAGCATTATACTTGCTGTGTAACTGACAATGTTTTGCATTGAGATTCTTAGCATGTTACTAGTCAATGGGTATTATTGTCCACTAGGGGGCAGTGTTGTCGTCATAAGGAGCTACCTGCCTTGTTCAAGGTCTGTGTTGTAGCACGGGTGCACTCTGTGTTCTATTAAAAATGTTTTGATGATGTCTGTTACTGGAATGACTGATTCTAATAACAAATAAGCTTTCAATATATTTGTTCTACAACTCCATGAGACTTTCCAGTAAAGGCACATGCATCCATACATGGTGTAAAACGTG
This sequence comes from Chologaster cornuta, assembly GCA_025434125.1. Lineage (NCBI taxonomy): Eukaryota > Metazoa > Chordata > Actinopteri > Percopsiformes > Amblyopsidae > Chologaster > Chologaster cornuta. The sequence goes on from JAODVN010030823.1 coordinate 4,718, forward strand.
ATTATCCCCAAATGCCAAAAGAAATGCACCAACAATTTCTCAGCATACTTGTATAAATGCATGCTCACAGCTGGCATGTAGTTATGTCAGGAATACATTCTGAGAGTGCGGTAAAGAAGCTTTTTTTGCACATGCTGATTCCATGTGCTTCACAGATGGTGGCCCACGGCCCTCTGCTCTGTAATTTTCAAACCTCTGTTCAGAAGCTGATTCTAAGCTGAAATAATGTTTTTGAACATTACCCCTACTTGGACATAACTTTGTGTGGGACTGTTCTGAGTTTGCATGCACGCGTCACATTTGTTGGCTTGCAGTTGCTTCATTTTTGTGAACTCTCAGTTAAAATGTTTATGGTTGAGTTGTTGGCAGGTGAATGAAATACCTCCAACCAATAATATGCTGTAGTCATTTGTGAAAAAAGGCTCTTCAACACACTGTTACAGCGGTTAATAACAGTTTTGTTAGGGGACATGGTCCGGTTAGAAATTCATCCTAACCTTGGGAGAAGGTAGCTATAGTTAACTACAAGTTATTGCTGCTGAAGGTGGGGCTGCTAGGCTATGGACAATAATGATTATTTTAGTCAAAGACTCTTGGTTTCAATATTAATTATTACTGTGACTTTCAAATGATGTTGCATATACTGCACGAAGAACAAAAGTGAAATAAATGAACAGTAAAAACTCCTTCAACTGAGAAATGTCCCTACTTTTCAAGTTGATCTTTAAATTTTCACCCTGTGAGGGGCAAAGTGGTGTTTGTCATTCAGAACACACAACAAAATAAGTTTATGTGCAAAAATCATGTTTTTCAATGTTCCTGCTGTGCTCTGAAACACATTTGTTTCTCTGGCTTGCGCCGTTCTGAGCAAAATGTAGGTGCAGTCTGCTGAGGGAAGTTCGTTATACCGAATACCTGGGCGGCCAATGGAAACGAACCAGTCAGTCAGGCACAAAGTGAAAATGGAGGAAAAGTTTATATTGTACGTGTAGAATATCAACGTTTCCTTGTTTTGAACTTCTTTTAAAGCATGTATTTTTCAGCGGATCTTTTAGTTAAACCAATATTTTATTTGCGAACAGTTTGTTACATTCAAATTCAGGGTATTAAAATCACAGATTAACTAACAGTTAACAAAAATAATATTTGTTTAACTAAGATCCGCTAAAACAAATGTTTTTTTTCTGAAATATTCAACGCTAGAATATAAATTTATTGCAGCCGAATTCTGTGTGCAGGGACTGGAGAAATCCACAGCTGTCTGAAAGGGCCTTTTATCCTTGAACCAAACGTGTGTGTGTGTGTGTGTGTGTGTGTGTGTGTGTGTGTGTGTGTGTGTGTGTGAGCTTCTAAATGAAATGGAGGTCTTTGCAAAGACAATGGAGTGGGTCCAGACCCTAGTCACAAAGTGACTTTTTTATCTGCTTACACCAGGCTAACAAAATGGAGCAATTTCCATGAATCTTCTAGCGGTGTTTGTGCTTCTATTTTTAGCTGTTAAACCCATGTTATAATTATACAATAGTTCAAGGTATTTCCAGATGGTTGGCAAACATTTCCTGCCGCTAATATGTTCAAGACGTGTAGCTGCAGTGTGCACTCTATAACACAATTGAGGGATGTACCTTTAAGTCCCTGTTTAAAGAGGAAATATTCAGCTTCTTGAGGTATTTTCCTCCATTAAACCAAGACTCAAGACCATCAGGGTTTTATTAAGGAAAAACCAACCCTGCTGAATATTCAACCCAGTGGGTGTTGAACCATTTACAGCCTCCACCAATGCTGGTACACGCTTTTGTTTGTGGCACAGTGGAAACTGTGGCAGCGTTGATGGAGTGGGAGCAGTTTATGCATCCTGTTCTATATTTTAAGGCATTAAGATGGTTGTCTAGAGGCGTTAACTCACACCAAGGAGATGTTCTGTGAGATGACTCGCACAGATCCTACATTTCTCACCTTTTGATTTACATGTACAACATGTGGGTAAGAGGGGGGTTACATAGTGGTCTGGGCACTGCTCATAGCAAAGAATTATGGCTCTGACCTCCAACATGGGCCTCCACGATTCCTACCTGCTCCTGAAAACAACTGTACTTGCTGTAATTACTTGCTAAATAACAACCGTACTACAACTGTAAACCCTGCAAAGTAAATATGGAGTTTCGTGCAGCTGAAAATCTGGTTACGGCAAGTGTGGCCTGGAAGCGCACACGTGAGGTTTTAGGGTTTGATCTACGCTAACCGATGCAAATGGGTAGTTGCCTTGTTCCTTTTTAAAATGTGGAACTAGGTCTCAGGCTGGTTTTAAAGGCGTTTAGTATCAGCCTTGCCTCGTGGTTCTGAAATGTCTTGACTTGACTTGACTGCAATCCTTGCAAACCCGTGAATAACTCACTTTTGCAAATGTGCTGATGTCAGCATACTGCTTTACTTACTTTACCTAGCTTTACAGGCGCAGGAAAGTTTTTTTTTTAAAGAGTTTTTAGGTTAAATCATTGAACAGGTCTGTACACATTTGCACAGTTCTAGAGGCAGGTGAGATCTTCCTCCTTCTGACACTGGGTGGAAGCCTACTAGTCATGTGCTCAGACAGGTTTAACCTGACATGTTGGCTGGATGTGTGGCGACAGTGCTGCAGCAGGCAGAAAGAGACGACGTGATCCAGACGTCGCTGGTTTGATCCCAGTTAACTTATTACAAAGTGTCGAGGTCCTTGAGCAAGACATCTAACCCAAACATGTGTGTGTGTGTCCTGCACAGCGCTTTTGAGGTTAGAAAAGCGGTATGTAAAGTAGTCAGATTATTTTGACCTTTTATCCATCTGGTAAGCCGTCCACTGAAACTGTTTTTAAAAGGGCAGGTGATGATTGGACACACCTGTGAACCAGCAAAGCCTGTTGTTAAATCAACTCTTAGAGTAGACAGTCAGGTGAAGAGCGCAAATTATTTTCCATTTATAAAAAGCCTTTGCACTTCTAAAAAAAGCTGATTCTATATATTGCATCAACTACATTAACTTCTGTAGTTTTCTGTTTTTTTTCTTTTCTTACCTTTGAGGTGTGTTCTCCAGTCTCCTTTTATTACACCTAAACCACGCACGTAGCTAACAGTACGATGCTGATTGGCCCTACTAGGTTTACCGGCCTGAAACATAGATTTCCAAGCTCTCCAGACTGATTCTGGAGTCAAAGTGAACCTGATCTCGTGAGGATAAGACTGGTTAATGTTTGCACATTTTATGAACGGCCTCTTCCATTTGTTTCCTTCCAGTGATGTAGCCAAAGGTCACTCGGGCTCTCGAGTGACTGACTAAGTAAATTAGCCAGGCATTTACCTGGGACCCCTGGGTGTAAGGGGGGCGGGGCTTTAACCCCAACCCCACCCACCACCCAGTCGTCCTCCGTCCCCTAATAGCATGTGTATAGTTTGGCTTGTCATCTGAGGACGTCTGCTAATCTTAGCCTGGTAACCCATCCACTCCCCACACTCCTTTGACTCTGTGGCGATGCAGGTTGCTAGTCGGGAATATGTGGAATACTGAGCTTTTCCTTGTTACCTGAATATTGGCGCCGGACGTCAGAATGAGAGTGACAGGTATGTAGCCTGAGCTGCAGCACGCTGCGTTGTGTACCAAGTGAGCATGTGTACTTGCTAATCCAGATGATGGAACATACTTTGTTTTGAGTTATCTTTAATGTATTGGTTTTACCAGTAGTACATGTGCATTAGATGTAGGCCTATGACTAAGCTAAATGAATTCAAATGTATTGTGTAGCTAATTCAAATATATAGTATTTTTAATGTATTTAGTAATCTACTTGCATAGATTGGCCGCCAAGGAAAATGTGTGTTGACCCTTCGAGCAGTGTTGTTTTTTACTTTATTCACCATCAAGGAACCATCCCTGTGTCAATCATTTACAAGCTAGTTGTTTGGATTTGTCCTGATTTAGCCTTGTTCTCAAACTCCTCAGTAATAATAAACTAATTTAATAAACAGTTTGCATCTTGACTTTTGTAAAACTGAGATTTTTTTAGTTAAGATCTTTATAATGCTTTATCATTAATGCACATTTTACTCTCATTTCAGGTTGCTTTACTCTAGAATTGTCCATTATATAACTAGCTTGCATACTAAGCAAGGAGTGTTTGGCGCATACTTGTGTAACGCGATGCAAGTGTAATTTTATACGTTTCTCAATGAGTCTGCATACCTTCTAACGGTCCTAAAATATGTGCTTGAGCCCTGCATTTACAACTGCATCTGCATAGCTTGGATATATTGAGATAGGCCTCGAGTAAACATCAGTTCTAGTCAGAAATTCAGAAGGTACACATTCTGTCAACTCTGTTGGTATCTGGTATTGACCTCAGAAGAACAATGGTCTTATGGATGTGAGTCGAGCATCCAGACCACTAGATTATCCTTCCCTGTCCGAGTTGAGGAGGTAGCAGCAGAGTGTATCAATCACAATGTGTCACATTCAACTACACCTGTCATTAGAGCTTACATGTGCCTTGGGGGGAGCTTTTTGTGGTGTACAGACTATACATTTCTTCACAATGCCATCACTAAACGTTCACTCATTGGAAGTGCCTCACACATGCTATAGAGTTTTATAGCTGAAAAAATAGCTTTTTGTTTTGATAATTTGAGGTTTGACGGAAATGCCTTTCTTGCAAAACATCAGGGAAAAGCATGTGATGATTATTGCATGTGTCCAAGATTGCCGTGATGACATAGCCCAGTGTTTACTGTATCTGGACGTGTAGTTGCCTGCTCTGGTATTGTATAAGCTGCCCGTAAATAGTTTACTCAGACTAGGTAGCTAGGTAATATATAAATGCTGGCTTTGTGACTTGTGTGCTCCTTAGTCTCATCACGAGATGACGACCTACCACATTGTAGTGGAGACACGTGTCATAGAATTGGGCCGTTGTATTAATTTTGAAATTGTACTTTAGTTTCACACAAATGGCGTTAATTTACATTAGCTAGAAGGGTTTCAAAGCCGCACTGACAAAACGAGCATATCTATAGCTTGTAATATCTGAACCATTCACTTTTGAGAACTAGGACAAGCTCTATTTGAGGGTGGAGGATCTATTCCAGCTCCTTTAATGGCTGGCAGACAGTGATCATCACATTAATAGATGTTGAGATTGAAGGGGTGGGGGAGGGGCAGTCAGGTTTTTGCACATCATCTTTAAGCACATTACTGCATAGCTTTTTTTAGTTTCCTACCCAGTAAACGGCTTTTGGTCTGTCCTTTCAGTGGGTGGGGGGGGCAAGAATGACCTGTGTGTGTGTGTGTGTGTGTGTGTGTGTGTGTGTGTGTGCAAGGCCGCTCATGTTTTGGAGTTCCTGTTTGGTTAAACGCTGCCTGCAGAGCACCTACTGGAAGTACTTGAAGTATTTAGGTTGTTTGGCGAACAGTTTTGGAGAAAATAAGCCTGTCAGTGATTCAGCTTATTCCAGCATGTGACAAACGTCTGCACAATGTCCACATAAAATAAACTTCAATAAAACTGAGAATAATGAGCACATTTTTTTTCGGTACACTTTCTGTGTGAATGCAGCCAGCTAAGTTATATATATGCTGGAGGCATCACACCATTGTAAAATTGAAAGAACTTTTGAAAGAACTGTTCAAACTGTTTTCAGCACAAACCAATCTAAAGGCTTTCTTTATTCACGTTCTTCTTACCATAAGGGGTGCCAACTTCTCTGAGGTATTTGTGGCTTGATAATGTCTGTTGGGCTGCGGTATAGGAATCTTTACAGCCGGGCTGGGTCTGAAGACTGCTAGAAAATCACTGGTCCAGATGTGTATTTCTGAATGTTTCTAAGTGTCTGACCTCCTCCTCCCATTCGACCGTGGTTCATTATTTAATGGAGAGAATGGCTCTTTGTGCCTGGCCATAGTGCAGCCATTGATGCGCTAACACACAACTAAGACCTCTGTGCTCGTGAATGTCACCGACGTGCAGGCACACCTGTGATCCTGCCCTGCATGGTCGTCTACAAGGCGATGCCTTTGTATTGTATTAGATGTCCCGACTTGATACAAGATCAGGTTTGTGTGTGTGTTCAAAAATGTGCATATAAATCAATAATG
>JAODVN010030930.1:0-10833 GCA_025434125.1 Chologaster cornuta
CACACACACACACACACACACACACACACACACACACACACACACACACCACAAATAAGACAGATCTTTCACTAAAAATTGTCAACGAGATTGAAATCAAATCTTTTAAAAAGGCTAACATGCTAGTCGCCTGAGACAAATTGCCTTCTCTGGCCATAACCCTGTGGGAGGGCTAATACCCAAAGCCCACTAGATTGGTTATTTCAGCTTGAGCCATTATGGTCAGCGCATGTTGAGCTACCTGGGAGAAATGGGCACACCTGTTAAAAACCTGCCTGTCAACCCCCAGTGCTGAGATAGACCGCAGAAATAGACTGAAATAGCACAGAGGCTCGTTGCCGAGGAGAGGACTCAACACGGCTGTGGTTCAAGTTTGGCACAGGACACAGGCTAGGCAATACTCTGTCGCTAGAGCAAAAGGAAAATTAGCTTAGTCATCACCACAGTGGATTATAACTAGGAAAAACTAAACATCCCCTTTGGGCAACTGGCACCATCTCACATGCCTTTCACCTTGATTCTGGCGGTTCTGACGTTACTCCCCATAGTTCTGTAGTGTGCTAGTGCTGCTTACATCATGGCACACAACACCCATAGGGGTTCCCATGGCATGTGTTGAGATGCTTGTCTACATAATAGCTTCCGTGCTTACAGTGTGTGTGTTTACACGCACATGCGGGCCAGGACAAGATGTAGGCCTATCCGGTTTGCATGTCATGGGGAGGGATATTGGCAGACATGCCTATGTGAGTGTGCTCCACATTCTACTGTAGTTCTAAGTGCCCGAATATACATTATTTGTAGTAAGTAGTACCGTATCTTGGAATCAAACCCTGTGTTCGACCGTACGTATGCAGTGGAACGGGGTTAGACTCTTAATGGGGTTGGGTCCAGAGAAGACCTGAACGGAACTTCCAAAGATGGCATTACACATTGAATCTTAATTAACTTAATAGCAATGTCACATTGTTGATACTTAATTCATTTTGCATCACTTGCATGTTGCCTGATCATAAATTGATTATAGTGAATATTACTGGTCGCTATCTCTACGTCTCTGCAAAAGCAGCGAACTGTGGAAAGCAGAAACTCAACACGCAGCATCGACTGTTCTGCTCGACTCCCTGAGCCACTGCAAGCAGACACTTGGTTGCCATGTGTGACACCCCTACACCAGTAGAGCTTTACACCACTGCTGAGCTTTAAAGGGCAATGGGGGGGTAGGACAGTTAATTCACCATATGTCTGCATCTTATAAGCCCTGCATAAAAACGATCTACTGCTTAAGTTCATCATGAAACACATTTCAAAATTGCAAGGTCAAGATCCAGATGAATATTATGAATATATGTTACGAATATATGTTACGTTTGAAGATAAGGTACAGGCAGGAATGGGATACAAGTGGGCACAAGGAAATAATTGGGGTTGTATGTTACCTTTAATGGATAAGAGGTTAGCAGGCCTACAGCCAAAAGGGAAAGAGTTTACCTGATAAGTGGGTTAGTATTGCTGTCAAGACATGCTCAGCAAGATGGTAGGCCTCAGCGACCCACACGTCAACGGCCTCTACCTCTTTGGAATACGTGCCGTCAGAAGGAGGGTTGTTTTGGGGAGGTAGAAGGTGGGGAGCTGAATCAAAGGGAGAGTGAATAGGAGCGGCACTGGGATCAGCATTGCTGCAACCAGAGCTCTTGGCACTAGGCTGAGGAGGCTTCTCTTCATCCTGGCTGCTACCCAGCTCTTTGAGAGCACTGATGGTGAGTTCTTCATGCTCGAGGTCCACCACCGCAGTGGGGGACGCCTGATAAGGAGGTGGCAATACAGATTTTGACAGCTCATTTGTGGTGGAAAAGCTTTCATGCGAATCGGCAGATTCATCGCCCTGCCTTGACTTCAAGCACTCCTTCATGAAGTCTACAAAGCTATCTGTCGAACTGGACACTGAACATGCAGGCTCGATGCTCTCTTGGTCACTCGTCCTTTCAGGTGTATCGTCTTTAGCATCTTTCTCAATCTTTGTGCTAGTTTCCTCTGGTGGAAACATCTTGCTGTTATCTACGCTGCCGCCAATTAAGTCATGGTCTTCTTCCATCATGCTGCTTTGTGGTTCACTCTGGAAACTATAATATGGGTCTTTTGGATATTCTCTTGGAGATGGTGGTCCCCCAACTGGCTTAGGAAAGATGTCTTTATCATCCATTGATTGAACATCTTCTGTATAATCAATTTGATTGGTGTTTTCACTTAGTTTTTCGATATGTATGTGTGAGTCATCATGAGTTAAACGCTCATGGCCAATTTTCAAGTCATTCTTGTTGGGCATTTCCTCCAGAGGAGGAGAACTGTAGTCCTCAAAGGATCGTCTGTCATACAAATCATCCTGCATGAAGCTGGCTTTAGTAATGGATGCCTTTTCCATATAAACCTGTTTCTCGTCGGTGTCAATCAGGTTTGTTATAGATGAGATACCTTGAACCAGGCCCTCAGAGATGACATCAGCCTCGTCACATTTAACTGCTGTGTCTTGCGGTTCGTCCGACCATTCATCATCATAGTCTGGAAAGTCCACGTCTTCCCTTGTTATTGACAGCATGGAAGCACAAGTTGAGGGTTTACCCTTGAAATCAACGGTAGAGGTCTTTGATTGCTCACGTTGTGCTTGGGGAATGTCAGAACTCTGATCCTGCAAGACAGGTGGGTTCTGCTCAACCATTTTAGATTCAGATACCTTAGTGGTCAATTTAGATTCTGATTTAAATACTGCGTGTTTTGGTGAATATTCACCATCAGACTCAACAGGTGAGGAAGGTGGAGAGTAGCCTTCCATGAATTCTGTTTCCAAGGGGCGTGCCTTTGGTACTTCTGCAGTCATCACCTCCGCCTCTGGTTCAGGCGACATAGGAGCCTCTTGCGTTGGGTCTTTTACAACCTCATAGTCTTCATCCATCTCCTCCTCCTCCAGCTCCATCTCCTCTCCACTGTAATTTGGCTCATCGGTCTCAATAACATTGATTGTAGGGACCTGCATTAGCTTCTTCTGCGGCTTCTCTGGGGGCGGGCTCTCAATTTCTTCAGTGGGGACGTTGGATGACGCTGGTTTAGCAGTGGGGTCACTCGAGTCCGCAGCATCGGAGGAAGCGGGGAGCACGGCTCCGTCTTCAATGACCGTATCGTCAGACTCTTCAGAGCTGTCCATTTCAGCTGCCTCTACGGGCTCAAGATCTCCACCCCACAGAGTCTTGGCATCCACTGCATCCAGTTTAGAGTCAATGGCATGTGGGCAGAGAGGTGGAGATGGGGATTGGGAACCCTCAGGAGGGATAGGAGAAGCAGGAGACACCGGAAGCGCAGTGTCAGCGGTGTGGGGCACTTGGGAACCAGTGTTCTGCTGTTCCCACACGTAAACAGTTGATAAAAAGCTGAGGTCAAACTTTGACTCCTCATCAACACTACGCCGTTTCTGTGGCTCATCCATTGTATGTTTTGGCTCCGGAGATTCAACTGGCGCATCCACAAAAGCATCAGGGACACCAGCGAAAGCTGAAAGAACATCTGGTATAACTGTATCTGGCTCCTGCACTTCTTTTGTCGAGTTGCTTTTCTCTGAAGCCAGGGTACTTTTGGTTAGATTAACAATGTCACCAACATCTGGAACAGGAGGAGAGTGAGCTCTCATCCAGTCTGCTGTGTCTTCAAATTCACTGGTCTGTCGTACTTCTTCAAGTACTTCAAAGGGAGACTCTGGTGACTCCTGCTCAGCATTACTTTTCTTCTTCTGTTGTGCAGAATAGGTCTGCTCAGACAGAGTCTTCTCATAGCGGCGCTCTCTAAAGTGAGTAAACCCACCATCATTCCTAAAATCTGGTTCCTTCTTCTTAGCAGCAAGGGCTTCTAATGCCTTTATTCTTTCAGACACTGGTGATGTCTTGATCGGTGAATCTGGTTGCCCATCAGGGGGTCCAGATTCACCCCCATAATTGCCAGGTGAGAAAGAGCCAGGTTGAGAAGGAAAGCGAAGGGACGTGGCCACCCCTTCAGAAGGCTTTTCAGAGCCCAGGACCACCCTTTTGTCTGCATTTCCGTGCAGAACAAGCAGCAGAGAGGAAAAAGGAGGGGATATAATTCACAGACACTCAACTACCATGCATGTCTACTGTCAGCAAGGCCTTAATGTTGCAGCCCAAGCAGTCATGCATCACGCCATGAATCGTATTCGTTAGATGGATGGGATCATATTGGACATGCTGCTCTTAACCACTACCAGAATTTGCCATTATGCAGCCCTCAATGTGAGAACACAAACAATGATTTTACGATCAAAATGAAGCAGCACCCAACAGTAACAAATTTCATTTGTTTCCAAATTGTAACTTTGGTGATTTAATAATATTTCGGTCTGTTTGAGTAATTCACACAATATAATTATCTATATTAGACTTTTATTAGTGGTTTAGTATTAGTGACAATCCCTGTCGCACTCACATAGCCAAAGAAGTTGTATTTACTGACAATGGCAGAATATGTCTCAGACTTCCCCTGTTCAATATTACGTTTTAGAGACAGTGTAAATATTACAGCATCCAGCAGCTCCATTCGAATAGAGCAGATTTGCATATAGCTTTCCCATGTTTGTCCATTTGGGATAAATGAGCCCATCTATTCCTTTATCAACACAGCACTGACTGATGCTACCATCTATGGACAAGTCATATTGCACAGTAATAAATCCACAAACTGCATTTGCATCTTATATGTGGGGAGTTATGTGCTACAGTAGTCGGAAGAGTAGGAATTGAACTTCACAATAGCACAATATAGCAACACCCTCAAATGACCTGTGTTTCCTGTTTATTATTCAACAGGAACATGTAAATATATAGTGTCAAAGATCAGACCCAAGTTGTCAAAACACCAGTACACGACATCTTTCTATTTAACAGCTGAGGTCGGAGACAGCGGCCCGTGATTATAATGTCACCCCCACGTCACAATTCCACATGTGCGTTTGGGGCCGAGAAACAGCTATGGGTTCCTTGCAATGTCACATGATGCTTCTTCAGAGTCATTTTTAAAGTCACACTACATCCTGACAGGGTATGGGTCTGGCCAGAGCCATGGAAAGTTACGCCACTGGAAGTTCAAAATGTTACGGTCACATGGTTCAGAGGCAAAACCTATGGCAAAATAGTTCCAGGAAGTGCTTGGTGGGCAATTTGAACGAACACACACAGACACACACACTTTTGGTAATAGTAGTCGATAAATGCAAAAATTTACATTAAAAAAATGTATAGGGTACTTTAAGTCTTTAATATAACTTCCTGGAACTTTTTTAGGCTCCACGATCTGCCATTGGAAAAACCGGTCCATTGGAGTGAACGGAGATGAGGTGCTTTACATGGCTCTGGGTCTAGCTATGTGGGGAAGCACACCTAGTTTAACTTCAGTAAAGCAGACTCAAATATTGGATGGCCAAGGAATAAAATGTAGCTACATCCGTTTCATTTTCTCTTGCAAAATGGCCAAGAACATACTGTACCAAGAGCAATTACAACGCTAACAGAATTGTTAGCATCATTTCTATATTTTATAGTCTAAACTGTTGACCCTTAAATGTTAGCTGTGTAGTAAACACACATTTAACTCAACATATTGTATTTTGGAACACAACTGACTGGTTTACTTTGTCTTGGTGGGGAGCCCGCCTCCATTCTCTCCCTACTGAGGCTACAGTGCAATGCATTGTTTAAACTGGGCCACACAAATGGACGTTCAATCTTGCCGACAGCATTGTAGTCTGTTGTTGGCTCAACACTGGTAAACAATTTCCAACACAGCTAGCTACATTGGTGTCGGGGCCAATGTAGCCCTAGTTGACCACAAACTGGTCCGGGAAACAGGACACAAGGTTCATACTGTAAACAGCTTTGTTACGCGATAGGCCACTCATGTGCCATTTCACATATGAGAGCATCAAATAGCCTTCCAGCTCTGATTTATGTAATCAGCTCTCAGTTATATTTGGAGCAGACCGAAGCTGCGTGCTAAAGTACAAGTGTGGACTGGGCATTGAAAAACACATTCCGAGACCTACTATCAGACAGCCTTGATTCTCAACATTTAAAACATGCCAGCAAAATGGCATTCGTTAGAATGTCAATCGTGAAAGCCTTTAAATCTCTTTGCTTATTTGTATCACAACTCAAAATTAACTGATCTACAGAACAGGTCCATGAAAATGATTGATGAAAAAGTACCTTGCAAGAGTAATGTAAATCAAATATAATGCAGCGTATTGCACATCTGCAACATTCCTCTGAAAGAATGGCATCTGTTATTGCTAAAATGTATGTCAATACTTTTTGCTGCAGAACAGATGAGTAGGTAAAAAGGGTGTGGCAACACCATGTCCCAAAACCTGGTGAAGAGGGATCGGCTGTAATGTGGTAAAAGTATTTTTCTTATCAAGAAATCTGGCCCAGAAATTTGTGTTGAGAATAATAAGCAAAACATAGTAAAAAAATATATACAAAAAAGTAAACAAGCAGAATGAAAAATCTACTTAATCTTTATGAAAGAAAAGTACTCATTAAGCGCCAGTGTAGCTATGCGGCATGCAAAAAGCCTAACAAGCCATAAGCAGAGGGGGGGAATTGAGGAGGAGGGGGGAGAAGGAGCGGCCACAGGTAATGGAGTGGCGGGCCTGGACCCCCTGGCAGATTATCCCTCGTCAGTGTCCCTTGCACACCCTCCAGCAATGGGGCCCCAAGAACTACTGGGGTAGGATAACTGTAGGTACCCGGCCGGGACACCAACCCGATCCCTTTTGAGGTTTCTGCTCTTGGGCACACAAATTGACGTGAACTTCTCGTCACTTTCTTAAAATAAATGGTGGCGATTTTAGGATTATCTTATCTTGAGATCAAAAAAATGCTTGATACCAGGCGGTATAGACTGAAATGGATCAAAGCATTGTCATCATTGGACTTAATTGGTTTGATTTGGAAGCGTTTCCAATGTTGTGGTGGTGGGGTAGAACATCAAACACATTTTTCTCACGCCAGCAAACGCAAAGTATAACTACTAGCCTACCATTGTATTAGCTTACTGATAGTGTCATCCACTAGAACAGTGTCAACAACTGCTCATGCCTCAACTCATTAGACAAGAGACGCTTGTCTCACAGATGCAAAAGCAGAGGGTGGCTTCTTTTTGGCTTAAAAAATAATAATAAAATAAAGAGTACATGTTTTGTATCCAGTGGGTGGGGGTTGGGTTAGGCAAGGGGTTAGGAAAATTACAACTGCCATATGGTGTCGAGATGGGGAGGGGCTGCGCTACCCTGCCAAGTTACAATTAGCGTCAGCGCCGAAGGTCGACACAATGGAGACAGATGGGAAAATGTCAAGAGGCTTGATGGAGGAGGGGTGTGTAAGGGCAGTCTCGATAGGGATTGCACTCAGATGAAATTTCAGCACGTCAGGGTTCATGTTTTGCCCTGCCCCCCCCGCCAAGCCCAGCTGCAGTTCCCTGATTTGGCCTGGAGCAGGTGGGGCACTAGAGAGAGGAATGCAGAGCGCATTACAGCGGCAGGCGAGCATCAGTGACAGGAGGACAGAGGGATAAAGGGAGAGCAGGCGAGCAGCGTAAGAGAACCATACACTTGCCTTGAGGAGACTGAATGAGAGACACAGGCGAGGAGGAAAGAAACGAATCTGAAAAAATAAAATTAAGAGAAGAATGAACATCCTAAAGCGTAAAGAACATAACTTCGATCCACTGTGTTCTTAAAAAGGCAATCAAAGAAAGACAGAAAAATGTGTTAGGCCAACATGAAAAACTCTACCAAACAAGACGACATAAGTAGATTGTTTAAGTGTTAAGTTCACTTTGCATTCCCTCCAGATGCTGCATGCAATCTCAGCCAATTATACTCCAGTAAATCCAATTGTTATTAAAACACATGCACTTACGTAATCTACGCATGCAGATCAGACAGAAACACTTATCTAAATAACCAACATAGGACAATTGCACCTTTTACTGATTATGACTGACTGCGGTACATCAAGTACTTAGCAGATGCTTTCTATAATTCATTCAACTATTGGTAATTCTTACCCCCCCCAAAGACTTTTAAAACTGTAATCATGTTAACTAGGCTATTCCAAATGCCATACAAATACCCTCACTTAACATACATTTATTTAGAAAAGAGCATAGCCGAAAACACGCCTAGCCATCAGGAATAAAGCCGTATCCCAGTTAGCGGTCTACTATTACAGGTATCTGAAGAATCATGTAAAGCAGGACGTCTGTGCGATTCAGGTTTATCAGGGAGGAGTGCCATCTCTCTGGGATAGGAGAAAGTTCACGGACACAGGCTGCGGCCAGCCCTTGCATTGCTGCATTCCATGTCTCAGACTCATGTGGCAGGTTCCTTCACTCTAGCCACACCTGGACTCGTTATCCCACAGTGGGAGCCTTCAGTATTGCAATGGTGCTTCCACACGTGTAAGGTGAAGTTCAAGTACATGACGTTACACATTGAGATCTGTGTTCACACACACACACACACCTTTAAACTAAAAGGCATTTCTATAATGACTCAACGTACAAACACATACAGCTTGCATCTGCATTGCCACGGGATCGTCGGTGTCAAACACATCATCTGTATTTAGTCACAGCTGAGGTCAGCTTTGCCACTTTTTCCACCACAGTTCACCACAGTTTACCAAGGAGGAAGGAAACGATTCAGGAGGGTCAGGGAAGTTAACAGAAGGAGGGTTAGTGGCATCTCAATCATGCCTGCCATGTTTGCCCATCCCCAAGGGGCTATAAGGTTTCCTCATCCTGATTCAGCAGCCTTAGAGATTATGGTCGGCTCCAGCAAGGAGGGCTGAGAGCCAAGACACAAGGGCAGGCCAAAATCATTTTATGTTCTCTACCAACTCTGAAGTCCAAAGAAGCTCAGATATCGTCTGGTTGCTGCTGTGTTCATTAATAAATCATCCCCATTATACAAATCTTATTTTTAAACGGACATTCTTTAGTATTACACAATATGTAGTGGCCTTAATACTAAGCAGCACATTGCCAAAGTAATAGGTCAAGTTAGGGCTAACACTATATTCAAGTTTATTTATGGGAAGTGGGAATTACAGTGTAAGGGAGATTTGAGAAGTATTGTCCTAAAGACAAGACGAGGTGGTGGGACATGTGACAGTAGACTACATTCACTAAGAATGTAGCAGCTCACAAAACCAAGGGGAAAACAATCATTTTGGATTACAGTGCCTTACAATTTATTTTCTGCTTGTAACCTTTAGGACAACCTTATTGTCTTTGTGCTGTTGTGGAGATTGCAACAGTTTACAGATGATAAACAGTATAAAAAGTACTTTACATACAAAATGTAACTAAATTACCATGTAAATGCTTTTGCAATTGAGAATACATCGGTATGAGATTACAAAAATGGCACAAGAATGTTTAACTCATTAGCTTTACTGATACTTATAGAAATTAGATATTAATTTCATGCTGTGTCATTTCCTTTGTGGCTAGTGTTACTCAAATGGTAAAATTACAATTACAAAGACAGATGAAGGAAGCCACTTGGCATGGCAATGGTCACCATAAAAACAGTTCTAGTTCATAAGTAACCAAAACAGGCGTAAAAACAGTAGGCCTATCTTATGTAGGCTATTAAATTACAATCATATATAGCTAAAGTTTATTAAAAGCATTTTACTTTTAAACAATGGCACTGGCGACGATAGCAGTATAGCCAATCTATAGCACTGCAGTGCATGACTAAGTAAAGATCTAATAGCAATACATATATTTAAAAAATAAATGTCAAAGATATTTCAAGGGTTGTCACGCATGGGGGATTTGTTTACCATTTGCAAAGTTGATTCGCCGACATAAAAAGATCAACGCGACTTTAAGAGGTCCTCCCTTCATTCGCTGTAGCATAGTAATCTGCAGTGCACAACACCGCCGTCGTAACGTTGCCTACCCATTTAAAAACGCAAATGTAGCACAATGTTCAATAGGCTACCTTTTCCTATAGTTTAGACATTTAAACCATGGTTAATTAAGGCTGTAACGTGGTCATAGCTACCATTGCATCGGCCCAAATGTGTAGCCTGTTCTAGAACATGTTTGGGGCGTTTCACGTCCAATTGGCAACCACTGCTCAACACAAACACATTTTAGGATACTACTAGCCACTACACTAGGCCTGGTTATAGAACCGATAGTCCCACATCCACTACATGTGTCCGTGTTTCCAATAAAAGATGCGACATCCGACTGTGGCTAAAATAGTGTTACAGAACAGAAGTAAATCGTTAGATTATTATTGCAATATCCTAATGGGGGCGGGCAATTGGATCCGAGTTTTGCCAGACTGGATGATTGACATAAGGTAGACCTATCCAAACATCAACTACATTAAATAATACATTAACACAAGGGAACGAACGTATGGCCTATTTTATTGATTGTCGTTTAAGTTAGACCTCTAAACCTTTTCTTACCAGAGAATTTTGAATCTTTGGCATCAGAATTCTGTCCATCGGCAAGCCCCTGTGACGACGATATCTGCGCGGATTGAGTCATTGGATCCATTGTTTTATGTTGTATTTAAAAGATGCACGTTGTGGCACTTTATGCTGTTATGTTCTCAAAAATGTTTCTTCGTTTGACTTTCCTATTCCCCAATAGCGGTATGTGGCGTTAGCGAGCTCTTCACCTTCTCACGTACGTCCAAGCACTAGCTCGCTGAGACCGTAACGTTTGAGATGGAGACAGTCCCAC
>JAODVN010031036.1:0-10831 GCA_025434125.1 Chologaster cornuta
GCCGTTTTGAGCCAACTTTTGTCGGACGCCCTGTTTCTATTTTCTTCCTGTCGCTTGCGTTGAGACCATAGAACTAGGCTATATTTAATGGTTCAAACGGAGGATTGTTCATTCAGTTCAGCTGGCTGGAGGGAGATGGTTTTCTATTAGCATGCTCAACCGAGCTGGCAAGCTAGTTATCTTATTTTACAAAGTAGAGGTGATGGTTGTATAATACATGGACATTGTAGTGTAAAGCACTTTGTGTTACATGAGTTTGTATGAAAAGTGCTATATAAATAAAGACTTATAAAAGAAGAAATATAGCAGTTGAAGAAACATATCCAAATAACAAAACAACAAAAAGAACCAATCATCTGCTTTGTAACTGCCAAGCATTAACCTATTTAACCAATCATGTGGTTGCATTTATATAACCCTCCTCCTATACAGTCTTCCTAAATAGCTGCCCAGGGCATTTCAAAGATTGCTGCAAGACTTGCCTATAAGGACATTGTTACAAAGCTATATTCAAATCAACCTAGTGGTAGAGAATGGCAAACACGTGCCTTCTGATCAAACCCATAATGGAGTGTGACAAAACTTCCCCGCAGAGAACATTCCGGCTTCCTCCAGCCTACCTGATTCTGCCACAATGCCTTGGGTCTGAAAGCAGCTCTGTAGCAGATATAGATTGGTTGGATGCCCACTAACAACACAGCACTGCAAGGCCATGCAATCGGTGCTCAGCCTGAGACAGCCTGTTAGACAAACATACAGACATACACAAAAAACGTGCAGGATGGGGAACTGGCTTAAACCACACCCGACCCAACTGCCTATTGTTTGGGTCATGTTCACATATTTGCTTTGGAGCGAACACAATGTTTTTAATTAAATAATAGACAAATGTATGATTGGCCACAGTATGAATCGTGGAGGCTTCTGACAAACCCCACATGCAAAGACTAAAACAAACAAGATGAGCTTCTTCTTATGACTAAACAGGAAACATTCCAGCTTTCACCCACACAACAATCGACACATATAATTGGACAGCCATCTAGAACAAGGATAATCCCACAACTCAACGTACACACACTGACCATTTATTTATTTAGCTTTCTTCACTGAGGAGAAATCGCCAGACCACTCTTATTTCACTGAAGATGGCAAAAAGAAACCGCCCACAGTGTTACTTGTGGTTGTAACTAGCATTACAAACATGTCACTTTGGTTTGAAACAGATGGGCTCATGGCTGACCTCTTGCCCATGCCGTTTCCAGGCTCACGCCGTTCTCTACTCCCCACCCCTCCCGCCTACATGGACAACTGTTACTCAAATGCAGCACTTTAGAATATCACTTGAGACATATATGCTTTGTCCGTGGCAGTGAGGCAGAGAGCAGTGCCTGTTACCATGGTAACTATTGTGCATTACTTCCTGTCAATAAATTTTTTCCACCACCGTATACAGTACACATACTACACTCATATCTGCAAATCATCCAATTGGTTTTCTTGAAAGAAAAAAATCTTGTGCGGTTTTAAACGTTGTTCAATCTTTTATTGTGACGTAGGTTTGCGTCAACAACAAAAAAGTAATATATAGAAATGAAACAATAGAGCACTCCCCCCTGAAGCCAAGGCTGGAGGTTTCACAGAGGGAAAAACAATTACGAATACAGTATACCATTTTGGCCTCTATTCAGTGAAAGGTTACGCAGGCAAAAGGGTTGATTCACATTCACCTGGTAGGCTGAGAGTGTGCACACACACACACACACACACAAGCACATACTGGGAAAAGAGAACCGCTTTGACCTGGAGGGTTAATCTGACATGCTTGCTGCGGTTTTGTCACCGAGGACGACCCGTGTGTCGTCAAGGCGCAAGTAAGAGCATTGATTACCACTCAGAGTAATGAAGAGTGCGTTATGTGAGACGAGAAGTGAATCCCTTACTGGAGAGGAGCTGCGAACAAAACAGAACTTCAGTTGGTTTGTGTCTCCTTCACCTCAGCAGCATATGGGTGGCCTTGCAACCCTTTGGCACCACAACAGAGTAGACAGCCCTGCTGTATATTTCCACTGTCATGGCAGACCCATGCAAGTCTGTGTGTTGATGTTTTCAGGTGTGCGTTTGTGTTTGCAAATCGTTGATAAGGGGTGGCAGTCATAGAGGTATGGCTGTGATAAGGTGCTTTTTTTAGGCTTTTGTCAGTTGGTCGCTGGTAGTGTTGTTGTCACAATACTAGTATTATCTTTGATAATGTTGCAGATTTTGTATCACAACACCACCAATACCAGAGTAACTAAAATAATAGTCTAACTAAATGTAGGCTTAAATAATAAATACATATTTTGTATTACATTTAAAAAATGGGAAGGCTTTTTTTAAGATTATTAAACTGCCTGGATATTTTTGACCACAGTTTATAAATTTTTGTGGATCAGATTCACTACAGTATGGATTAAGGGTTAAACGGATTTATCTAACGGAGCAGTTTATCTAAAGAGCAAATCACTGTTTAATGGTATAGTCAGCTATTGCAAGCTAAACGTAAAAGCTAATACACATTTATATCAAAATCAACAAACATCTCCTCACATTTAGCTATTTTACCGTTCTCTGTGCGTGTTGAAAAAATAATCGGATACTTCTACACAGCCCGGCTAGGCTAACATAAACCAAGCCGTAGCACTACACTTTGCTCGACAATGCATTTCGACGTGTGAGGCACCGCCGCGAAGGACCATGGAGAGTGATACTGTTATGATTTGAGCGCGAAGATAGCAAGAATGACTGAATGCGCCTTTTTATTCCTGCTCTGTCATTTCTATTGCCTTGGAAGGGTTAGCTAATTCCTCCTCACTCAATCCTACATGACACAAATGGTGCCTGCTAAATGTAAGGATCCTCTGTGAGCTTTATTGATTAACGTTATGAACAAGGGATTTAAAAAGAATTGGAGGTAGGGGTAGGGGGATATCCATTTGCGTGATTTGTTAGAAATTACATCTGTCCTCTATCAACAAGTCAAATGCTCTGTAGGATTATCTGCTGTGGTTTATTGCACCGGCCTCTAAATCGATGTTTGACATGCTCTGTTTTGTTCATTTTTAGTTAGCTCTCACTCTAACTCTCCATTCCTACCTACAGCAACATTAATAAAAGGCTGTTAGTTAACCTGTTAGCTTTGCAGGCCGGGCACCGCAAAGATAGTCACCCTTATGCCTGGCCAGGAGAGCTTCAGTTCCGAGGGTTCAAAGACTACGCGATAGATCTCAATGGTACGTCATTCTGGAGCTCGAAGCAAAAAGCCTACAGTACAGTGATCAGTACAAATCTGAACTCGCCACTGTGCCGGGATGCCAGCATTGCGGTGATGTTATGCCATGTGTTAAAAGGAGGCCTGGGTAAAGTTGCATCGCCATAGACTAGCTGTGAAAAGAGCCATTCAGAAATAAATACTTCATTTCAATAAAAACAGAAACACCTGCAAGTCAAATGTATATGTAAATTCAAATTGTATTTAATTAGCAATGCATCGTTTAAAAAGATGATGCTTAGGGTTGTATGTCACTGTGAGAGCAGTTGGTTTTAATTTGGGCCAACTATAAGGAATGCACCACAGATCTTGCAGGAATAAAGTTAGCATTTAGTAGTGACGAGTTCTTTGCTAATACCATCTTCAGCTGTCTGTTAAGGACCTGCTGGCGAAGGCAAAACAAGTTACGCAGCGAGATCTTTTTTTCTCAGGAACGTGCCTTCCCTCTAAAGGAGTTAAAAGCATCTGGAGGGACGCCGCCGGCTGCAGCGCTCATATGGTCTCGCATCATACAAATTGAATGCAATTTAATAATAAATCTGCTCTGCTCTTCAGACCGCGTGAGCTCAGCAAATTTCACACATGGCGTTTACCCCAAACACTGAATTATAAGGTCGCTCCCTTATCATGCATCGAATGCTAATTCATTTATCTTCTCTCTCCACCGAGTCAAAGACTATAATACGATACTAGAATATAGAGGTGTGGATGCCCCCCCCTCCCCAACCATGTGCTAAATGTAAATAAAGGTTAAACCTATAGATTCTGCTAGCATGCTAGTCAGAATAGGCTTAACACTTCATGCATACTATAGGTATGTGTGTCTATGGAGACATACTTCCAAAGGCAAAAGCTGAAAAAAAAAAGAAAAAAAAAAACATGAATAAAAACTACTCCTGCTGATAAATTATTCATTCATTATAGCTTCCAGGGTTTCCACACGAGTGGCCACAGTCAGAGCTAGCTAGCACCACCAAGATATGGCCAAACAAGATGCTGTTGGGTGTATGTTGGGAAAGGGGGAGGGCACTGGAAAACCTCCTGCAGCCAGAAAGGAAGAAGTGTCTAATGTAGGGATGGTAGGAGACTAATGAATCAGCAGAATGTGCAATAGACATATGTAACGCCTGTTAAACACACACAGACGCATTGCTTCCTTTCTACCGATAACAGTCTGCGCACAGAATACAATGCAAATACAGAGCGAGCCTATAACAAAATACACACGTCTTGTCATTGGTTAACTCTGGACATTTCCCCAGAATATCACCAGAACATTCAGATGGTAGCTCACGTTTAAGCCAGTCTTTTACAGAGCTGGAAAGAGGTGAAAAAAAGAAAAGAAAAAAAAGAATAGGTATTTTAAAAAGGTAGCTGGAAGCAAATACCCAAAGTCACTAGATACATAGCTTAAACTCCAGACTGGGCCCAACAGCAAACAGAAGACTTCTACAAACTGACATCCATACCAACACACACACTCTTTCCCAGAGAAAGCTTTGGAGAATTTGACCCATCACCTCAATATAGTAACTCTGGCACAGAAGACACCCCAGTGGATCAAATGCCAGTTTAGTCACAGCTTATATATAATGATACAAAAACACAATTTATTTCAGGACGCCATTCAAAACACTCAAGGACATCTTACATTGTAAAAATGTTAATATAAAGATGTAAAACATTTGGTTGAGATATACTGTATACTATATTGAACATTTGACTAAGGCAGGAATCTACATTTTAGAAACAAGATACATTTAAAGTAAAAAGATATGGGAAATAAATACACTTAAAAACAGAAACATGCTTGTTGGAATGGCATACATGAAATAGTAAAACATAATGAGATGTAGGCTACATCGTCTTTGAACAAAACCACAAGGACATTAATGGTGAAGTAGCTCGTCGCCCACATTGGTGCAGAAGGCGAGCGAACACTCAAATGGCGAGAGGATCCACTATTACACTCTTCTAAAGTCTGCTTAATCCCTGCCTCTGTCAGCTCTCTGATACGTGGGTGCCTTCAAACATTTCTGCCAATTAACGGCGGGTTGTCGCGCACACACACACACACAGATGTGTTGTAAAAGAAAGAAGAATAGAGAAAAGGATGTGTTCTTTGTAGTTAAACAAGTACAGATGCGTCGAGAAGTGCGGGGGGGGGGGAGGGGGGAGTGAAGTGGGGTTGTGGATGGGTATCACATAAAACATGCATTAGGCATGCATGCAGGATTATAACTCATGTCTGGCCTTCTTCCATTTGGACGACCGGCTGGTTTTCACACACAGCTAGACCATGCCAGACATGTCCAGTGAAACACTGCTCTTCCCTACCTATAACGCTCCTATGAATTACACACCTCTAATACATTTGTGCTTCAAATGTAAACTGGGGTTGACAATTCGGAGGGGGTGCTACTTTGCAAATGTCGGCCATTTTATAACACGTACCCTTCAATGGCTCACGCAGTAGTTGTAGTTGATACCCGAATCAGGCAGCATCCAACCAGTGAATCCCAGCAACACGTTGTTACAAAGACATTCAACCAATGAGGTGTCTGTATCAGCACCGGGCGTACAGGAAACATATGTCTCCCTCTTTCAAACCAAAGCTGAAGACGGGGTCAAGGGTCTGAAAAGGCAGGATGACACATTAATCGCCGTAAAAAGGAAAATGACAGCGAGTTTCCATTTGTTTCATTAGAAGGTACAGTAAAAAGGACAGGAACATGTTTTGCTCCCTGCTAAACCGTGGGATGCAATAAGCCTACACTCATTGCACACACACACGCACACGCACACGCACACCCCGTCTAAAATATTCTCCTCTCTCCTTTGAGACGAGGAGCGGTAGAGAATGGGAACACGCGCTGAGAATGCGTACGGATAAACAAGGCGCAGGCTCTTTGAAAACAAAAGTGCTGCCGTGTCACAACTTCCTGGGGAAATAATGCGCTTCAATATTTTTGTGAGCAGTCGTCCATCTTCTCTCCTGTCCACCTCTATTCCCTCTCCTCTCTCCCCCCAGCCCTCCCAACACCAGCCTTGCCTCACACTCCACACTGACACCCCACACACACACACACACCAATTGCGAGTCTCACTCGAGCTCCGTCGGGACTGGCGTTAAGCGGGAATGCGGTCGTGTGCACACCGACAGTCAGGATGCAGATGCTTATAAATAAAGCTGCTGAGAAAGCATAGAGCGTCCCGTGGCTCTGCGACTTAACAGGCGACAAACCACAAACACAGCGTTGAGGGAAGGAGGGAGGGATGGAGGAGAGGGCGAAATATCATTCGCCTACGCTTGGAGCGGAGACCTCTCTGGGTGCCTCTCCGGGAGGAAGGGGGGTATTGAGTTATTCAATCTCCCTGGACATGACGAGTGGAAATGACTGCCCTCATTCCTTGTTTTCCGTCTGCATGAATCAATGTGATGTGTGGTGGCTCCGTGCTCGGCAGGGCACCAACACGATACTGAGATCGGTAATCGGTCAGATACCGACTTAAATAGCTAGATCCGATTAAATGTATTTACACACGTAGGCCTACTGTTAAGCATCAGCAATGTCTAACCTACCCAGGCCACACTATCTAAAATAAAATGCATCAAAGTCCTAAAATAGAGATTAGCTGTCATTAACTTTGTAACTTAACTTAACAATGAAATTGGATCGGTACTCTGAACAATATCGATCCAAACTGTATCGTGCCATCCCTCCTCTGAACCAGTGGGTGTAGTCTAGGGGTCACGGTCGTATGCGCAGGCCCCGGCATCCCCTATACGCATGTATCCGGGATTAAGTGGCTGCGGTTCAGAGGAACCGTGACAGAGAGCGAGAGAGAGAGAGAGACCTTGCTATGATGTACAGTATACCATAAAACAATCAGGCTCAGCTCACCCCTATTCTGAAAAAGGAGCTTGTGAATAATGTCCTGGCAGAATAAAACAGCTCAGCAGCAGAGTGAAACCCAAACGAGAAAACTAAGCAAAACAGCCGTGTTTGCTTTACGTTTTATAAGTCTGTCTATTTTCTTAATTTTTGCGGCCATCTGCATTCGAGCTATGTGTGGCTTCACAGCAAGCCCTACAGGTGTGCGTACCACTGCCAGCGCATAACACAGTCAAAGAGGTAAACAAACTATAGCCAAGTAGTTTTCCCTCCACCCACTGGTCTGCCCACACTCTTGGCACACGGGGGGCTTGCCTCAACCACACCAGATGCTTCCATTACAATTTCCTCCTCCTTCGCCAGCTCGGACATGGCTTTAGCCAATGAGCCGCGAAGTGTCATGGAATATGCCAAAATGAGGGCCTCCATCGTCGTTGCCGGCACGACCCCTGGTGTGTGTGTCAAAGTCTCCTAACCAAATAGGAGGTTAAAGAGACTTTAGTGTGGGGGTGCAGATACATAAGCAGACAGCGATAGGGAGAGGTTTTAGGATACACATTATTGTCCACAAATCAGGGTCATTTTGTGTGTGTGTACGTTTTTAAAGGTATGGGGGAGGGGTTGGAATTGTGAGGGAGGATTTGGGTTTTAGTTGGGTGGGTGAGGGGGTTTTGTGGGGTGGGGGGAATGTCATGTTTTCAACAAGGCACAGGACTTTTCCCCTCCTCCAGAGGTAGGGCAAACATTCGGCACAATGGGACCCCCTCTGGAGTGCCCGGGGTTTAATGCTGCAAAGCGGGGAAAGTCAAACTGGGCCATAAAGCATGTTGGCCCAGGCCAGGGAAAGAGTCCTTCCATACACCAGCCAGTTAGCTAGCTAGCTAGCTAGCTAGCTAGCTCCACTCCGCTACAACAAAACCCTCTTTGACTCCTCTAGCCTGCAGGCCCCTTAAACATTGAACCCTGCACACATTCTTCAGTGACATAATGCTTTTCTAAGCTATTGCCCTCTTCAAAGCGCTGCTCACCCCCCCCCCCCCCCACTGCTCTCCACCCCGGCTCGCCACTTACTATTTAAATATGAATGCCAACGCAGGGCTGTTTGTTTTTGCCCTCGTGGTGCCGAGAAGGAGGGGGTGGGGGGGAGAGGGGGATGTTGCCTGCTAGTCGACGTCAACGACCGTCTGTTCCATTAATGTGCCGCCGGTAGGTGTTTGCTGAGCGGACGCTTGGGGCCATAAAACCTCCCATGCCGTCAAAACCATAAAATCCAGCCACCCGTGACCCGTCCCCACCGCCACGCCAACCGCACACACACACACACACACACACACACACACACGCGCTGTGGTTGAAACCGCAATGCCCAGAGGGAGAGTAGTGCTTCTAAAGGGATTCTGATTAAGATGTGTGTGTGGGTGTGTGTGTTTCTTGCATTCTGGGTGGGTTTTTTTTACGTGTGCGTCGGTCAATCTATCTCGTTGACCCTTCAGAGCAGATCTAGGCCGTAGGTTAGGTTCTGCCCACTGCCCCTTTACCCCCCCCCCATTGATGAGATTCTTACGGTCAGATGATCCATAGTTGTGGGCTACGTACACAGTCAGTCGTTCACAAAAGAGGTACGAACCCTCAGGACCCCCCTGGCACGTGCACGCGCACACACACACACACACAGACCTGTGACTCCATATTGTAGTGGTGGGTTGATAACAAGCACACAGCCAGTGTTATTCACTGGAAACAAAGATGGTTGATTCAGACGGGTCATCACAGGGTTAGCTAAACTTGGCCCTACTTTGCTTGTTTTTCCGTCGGAGGAAATAATGTTTAAAATGGGTCTTTACACAATTACAATTACAGTCGACAGAAGAAAAAAAAAGTCTCAGCTAAACCATTTCGTCTAATAGTTGTATTCCAAGTTTACCTGTGATGGACAACACGGAAACAGTGCCGATGTCAGAACGTACATGCAGCTAAAACGCGGGACAGCAGGACTGACAGTGATGGAAACGAGTGCCGTAAGTAGCGTTGCCCCTCTGAGCTTCTTGTCGTGGCACCCTGTGCTGCAACAGCGTTTTCGGTTTTCTCTGCACTTGGGTTAACCAGGACCAAATTCAGAGCTCATTCTGGCTTTAGTGCCAGAAAACTCCCGTCACTACTCCAATTTCCCCACCCCACCCCCCCCCCCCCCACACACCCCACCCAAACACATCATCTAATCAGGAGCCGGTCAGGCGTCTCTCCTGATCATCACTTTTTACATTAGCCAGTTAGATAACGGGTCTGACTCGATTGACCTGACGAGGACCCAATCAGCTCGCTGGCTGTATATTGCCTGCCGGTCCTGTTCGAGATATATTGTACATACTTTCTTTAATTCCTCTCAAACATTCCCTGAAGTCGAGAAGAGAGGTTTTTTTGCTTTTGTAAAGTCTGGGACTTTAGCAGTGCTGCCTAACTGCGTCAAGATCTGCCTACTTTGCAGGAGAGGTATTTTGATTGACATGCATAAAAACTACGTAACTCAATGACAATGTCGGACAATAAACTTACAGAGGAATTTGTTGAGAAGCTTACCAACACCACGGTTTGTGCTTAAAATAAATGTAACAACTGAAATTAGTAAATAAAGTAGGCTACTGCACTATAACGTTGCATCGGAATTACAGAGACAGACTCTGTGAGTAACAATCCTAACAGCCAATGAAAATACACTTCTCAATTGGGATTGGTCCATTACCTTTATTGCTGCTAGTGAAGAAACTGCAGCTGTCCGGAGTATACACCGTCGTTATTTATCTATTTGTCTACGATTTGGCTTGGCTGCCTCTGATGATTACTGTAGAATACAGTGGTTAAAAGTTCCATGGTTAATAACCAGTATTCTGTAATGTCAACAGTAGCTGCAGAGCAAGAGATTCAGCGAGTTCCTCAAAAAACTACATTTATTCGACATTAGTTTAAAGACTAAATTATAATCTGTTTTACTGCTAGTTTCATTCATTTAATAAAATATTGAGTCAAAAAAGCTAAATGCATTATATACATTTTAGAGTAGTATTTGTTCATAGTTGTTATTTCAAGTCTTAAATTGATTGAATTTGTGTCTATAGTTGATGGCAACTTTGAAGTTTGAACTAAAATAGAATAGCAAGGTTGCCAACTCTCACACATCTGACTTGTGCCATGTGTTTTCATGTCCTGTCTCACGCTAGCATGATGAATAAAGTCCACTGTCAATGCGTCTCACGCCAAAAGAAGTATGCCGTTTATGTCAATCTTTGTAAAATATTAGATTCTTGCATCTTGGAGTGTTGGAGCAGTGTTGACCATTTAACAGCAGAAACATATAGCCTTTAAATGTGCTACTGTTATCCATTCTCATCTTGAGGGAAATCCTCCATACTGATCAACCTTTCCCCACCAGTGAGCACGGCTAGCATCCAGCTAGCTAGCAGGTCAAGGCCATAATAACGGACTGAGATGATTCACAATGGCATGCTTCTCTGTGTCTTTTGTTCATATAACCCCCCCTTCTTAAGCCCCATCTCAGTGGCCTCATAGACAGTAGGGCCGGATCTCTCTCTCTCTCTCTCTCTCTCTCTCTCATTAAATTAGACAAGCT
>JAODVN010031143.1:0-17600 GCA_025434125.1 Chologaster cornuta
AAGATGCTGAAAGTTCTGTTTGACCTTAACAAAACAAAACCAAACAAAAAAACATTCTTTAGTAGTAGTTTTACTAGGTTATTGCCACAATGTGTAGAAGAATATGATTGGCGATGTGTCTTGTCAGCAGTAACGAGACATTTGTTGGCATACATTGCTGAATTTAAAAGGTTGAAATAGTTAGACGCCACATTAGTCAGTTAACTTAGCTGGGTTTACATTATATGGTCTCACTGAGCACCCTTAAAAGTCAAAAGCCCTTGCTTTATTTAAACTTTATTTAATGGTTGCTTTTTTTTAAAGAATGTAATACAAATGCATGGTTTACTATGTCTTCTCTTGTAGCATAAAGGGTCTGCTATTACTAGCATTGTTCGTGGACAATGTTTCACAAACAAGAGGTAAGCAGATGGATTTGAACCTTGGAACTGAGACATCCACCTTATCCTTTAGGCCAACTTGCCACTGCTGCAGTCATATTATAAAAATGATATGTTTAATATTATGTAAATGTATTAGATCATTTTATATTATAATTGTATGAGTCCAAGGTGGGGTTTGCACCTGCAATAGCTGGCACTTGCCAGTAGCAAGCAAACTAAGTATATTTATATAGGATAAAAAGTAGTCATAAAGTGCTGTACAGAAAAAATATATATAATGCATGGAATATACAGCACATAAGAAATACAATTCAAATAAAATAATGAAATCAACATAACATACAAATAAACAATAAGATTAACATTAGCACTGCTTGTTATCAAATGGCAAATAAAACAATAAAATCAACATAACATACAAATAAAACAATAAGATTAACAATGCTTGTTACCAAAGGGCAAATAAACAGGTGGGTTTTAAGGAGAGATTTCAAAACAGAAAGTGAAGAAGCCTGTCTGATGGTCAGAGGTAGATCGTTCCACAATGTAGGAGCTGCCACAAAAAAGACTTTCACTTTGTTTTGGGCCCACTCAGGAGTAGCTGGTCAGCTGACCTGAGTGAACGGGTGGGTGACGAGGAGTGTAGCAGCTCAGAGCTGTATGGTGGAGCTGAACCATTTCAACCAAGTCAATAAAATCAATTTAAAGTGGATCCTAAACTGTATGGGAAGCCATTGGAGTGAGCCAAGCTATAGAGTAGTACTCAAACGTGTAAATGTACAGTATGTACTGTATGTTAACTTAATTTGAAAGGTTGTGATTAGTTTGATGTGTGTGTGATGATTGTAGGTTAAGGTATGGAGAAGGAGATAGGTGAGACAGAATGGTAAAAAAGAGGCCCACAAATATGCAGTCTTCAATATAATCGGAATATGTTACTGTGAGGCTATTTTTCACATCACAGTCAGCCTCTCTAGCCTATAACTAGAGTGTAGTTCTATCTAAATGCCACCAGGGGTCAGGTGTGAAAATGTAAATGACATGTCTAATCAGCCACGCTATCTTTAAGATCTGTATGGACAGGGAATTTACCATTTATTTAGATAGGACAGGAGAAGAAGAAGGTACTTCACAGGTCTATTATTCTGACTAAAACATAACACTTTTCGCTCCCATTTATCATTAAAATACATATTACATGTACGAAATGGTTATTTTCTCTCTTTATTCACAAATGTCTTAAATATATATGTGTAAGTAAGCTTTTTACTTTGCCAAGGTAATCCATCTTCCTGACAGGCATAGCATATCAAGATGCTGATTGATGATCCAAGATGCTATGTTGGCATATCAAGATCCAAGATACTGCATTGTTATTGCACTCTCTGCCTCTGATTAGAATGCATACTTTGTATGGCGTAGTTTTGGCTTGTTAGTAATTGAGATGCTTTACAAAGTAACTATGTGTAACATTGTTTATGGCATTAGCCAAATAAATCCTTCCTCAGAGTCTCATAGAAGACTGTTGTTCTCCCATAAGCCTGGCATCAGGCCCACTCTACATTGTCTACAATGTTGTCTACAACTGTCTCTAGTATTTAGCAGCAGGCAGTACAGTATGCCTCCATTTTCTTTATTGCTTACATTTCCATAACATTTAACTGCAAGACACACAGTGACCTCTGATAGAGAGCACAAGGGTAGAATTACCACACTCCTCATTCCAGCAGTTGAGGTCAATATTGGTGGAGCCCTGCCCTGCAATCTAATGCTGTTTGTCATAATAAGCAGGGTGGCAATAATTCTGTGGCGTTCTTCACTTGTGTGCATGCTATTGTCCTGTATGTATTGTTAAAGGGCCGTACAAACTCAGCTGTTTTCCTCTCAGCTACAGGGTGTTGTACGAAACCAAAATGACAGAGCACTGTGTGGTTGGCTGTTGTTTTGAAGAAAAAAACACCTTCTTTTCCACCTTCTCTCAAGCATTCAGATGCCTGGGTGCTTTTTCC
Organism: Chologaster cornuta; assembly: GCA_025434125.1. NCBI lineage: Eukaryota > Metazoa > Chordata > Actinopteri > Percopsiformes > Amblyopsidae > Chologaster > Chologaster cornuta. The sequence continues at coordinate 2,393 of JAODVN010031143.1, forward strand.
ATTCCCCTTTTCTCTGCTAATAATGTCTCTGATACGTCTGTATACAGTTAATAGTAGACTGTTGAAATATTATGGTGCCTAAATAGTTAACCTTGTTATGTATGCTTAAATAACCCCCCTCGCCCTTCCCGCCAACACACAACCCCTCACTATTCCCTGGTACAGCAGAATGGAATGTGTCCATATTGACAAACTGGGGTAGAAACTTCCAGAATTGTCTTGGGCTACAGCCAGACTAACAGTCTCTGCTACTCCCACACATAAAGGGAGCAGCCACAGGGAGACTTCCCCCCTGCGCTGACCGTCACAACATTCCTGCCTCAGCTGCCTCTTATCAGATGTTGTCTTCACACAAACACAGCAAAACAGGCACTGCAGTCCCCAGTGTGCCACAGATATTTAGTGATTTACTTATGGTATCTTTTCAAAGTTGTGACCGTTAAATTATTTGAGGAGTGGTGGGATTGTGTACAATCCTAGAAAGCTGTGGCAGCTAGCCACCAGTCTGTAATCTGAGTTCAACAAAACCTTTGACTGTGTACTTGGACGTGAAGTTTTACATATTTGTATGTGACGTATATGTAATTAAACAGGTAGACCCTGATGTATAGAAGACACCCCTGTGGACAACTGCATGTACTGTAACAGTTAGCTCATAAGCAAAGTACTGTGGTGGAAAGAGATGATATTGCAATACTTGATATAAAACTATGATTATATTATTTGCCTGGTCCTCTTAGCTCTCAGATGTATTGTTTTTCAGAACAGAAAATTGTATTTATTCTCTGAATTGATTCCTGTCTTCTGGAAGTGAATTCTTTCCCAATGGCGCTATAGCTGGTGGTAGAAATGTTGCTCTAGTGGTTAATGTGTGGGGTAGTTGATGATCTTGTGCGGTCCAGTCAGCCGCGTTGGCTCGGACATCTGGACATTGATCAGCAGTCGTTTCCCTCTGCCAGGGTTCTGTTGGTGAGACACTATATATGTTCCTGAGTTTCATACTAGTGTTGGTTCAACATGGATAAGCACAGAGCCTTCTAGAAGTTATCATTAGCTTCATTACTTGACCATACTAATACTACAAAGTAAAGAATGTGTTTTATAGGTCAAATCCTTTGTGATCTTTAAGTTCTGGAATATTCTACCAGCTCTTCTCTTATCTCATCCCTTCCTTTGAAGATCTATGCAATCTATTTATAAGAATAATAATGTATGAATTTGTGAATAATAATAATTTATACAAAAGAATAATTAAAAATTCTTGCCCATTCACTGAACCCATTTCAATTCTGTTTTGAGAGGCCTGTTGTGGAAAGAGACCAGTAATATAAGTAACAGGTTCTACCAGCTTTAAAAGTAGGATTTACAATATTTGAAACCTTTTAAAAGCAGCCAACAACTATTATATTATTAACTATATATTAAGATAATGTGGAGTAATTGTGTCCTAAGCAGATCGTTACATCACGATACCCCTAGTGCTTAAAACCCATGCCAAATAATGTTGTTTTGGTTTGAAACAGATAGCCCTCTGCCCACTCCCATTGTTTCACATCTGAGTGCTGATTGGCTGGCACTGATCTATGCCCCTCCCCCTACAGACGTCATAGTTGCACACTACCTTCCCACCACATAGGGCACAGTTGTGTCTCAAGCATACAGTCATGTGATTTATATTCGGTATACCTTAAATTGTATGAATACATGAATCAAGACCGAATGTAAGATTTTATTCATGTGTTTTAAGAAAGAAGAAATACTCCAGACCACCAACATGTGTGTAAATCAGGATTACACAGTCAGTCCTGCTCTAGATGCTCTGAAAGATTGGACACAGTAGAAACATCTGGCTACAGTTAAAGTGTTAAAGCACCCCCCTCCCTGACGTCAGCCGCCCCTGGCAGCTCCTTGCTAGCCTGCACTCCCCCCTCTCCCCACAGGCCTTCAGCTTTCATGTGGAGCCACCAACTATTTCCGCTCTCACACAGCTTGTAACCCTGTCAGTAAGCAGTACCACTATGAAGGCTGACCGCTGCATCTGCTCCCTAGCCCTGCTGCTGTGTGCCGGATGGGTGCGCTCACAACAGCAGACCAACTACACAAGGTGAGATGGTAGGTTGGGGGTAGATGTTGTTTGTGTTGCTGTCTGACTCTTCTGTAAACATTTGTGTGGTGATGAATGTGTCGCAGAGGGGGAAGCTTTGTTCAGGATAACTGGGGTCAAATGAGTTTCCAGCTCTGAGATGAAAATGGCATTCCTTGAATTGATTCCTGGCTCCTGGAAGTGAATTCTTTCCCAATGGCGCTATAGCTGGTGGTAGAAATGTTGCTCTAGTGGTTAATGTGTGGGGTAGTTGATGATCTTGTGCGGTCCAGTCAGCCGCGTTGGCTCGGACATCTGGACATTGATCAGCAGTCGTTTCCCTCTGCCAGGGTTCTGTTGGTGAGACACTATATATGTTCCTGAGTTTCATACTAGTGTTGGTTCAACATGGATAAGCACAGAGCCTTCTAGAAGTTATCATTAGCTTCATTACTTGACCATACTAATACTACAAAGTAAAGAATGTGTTTTATAGGTCAAATCCTTTGTGATCTTTAAGTTCTGGAATATTCTACCAGCTCTTCTCTTATCTCATCACTTCCTTTGAAGATCTATGCAATCTATTTATAAGAATAATAATGTATGAATGTGTGAATAATAATAATTTGTACAAAATAATAACTTCAATTTCCTGCCCATTCACTGGCTCCATTTCAATTCTGTTTTGCAAGGCCTGTATTGGAAAGAGGCCAGTAATATATATTTGCTTGTAATAGTCCATTTCGGTGGAACTGTATAATAGAGTAAACAAGGGCTTGGAGTAAACATTGTTGCTTTGGTTTTCTGTTTAAAATGGTGCCAGCTCAAGGTGGCAGTTGAAGAATCATCATTTCACAATGCATAAAAACATTAATAATTTCTGATTGGAGTAGTAACAAACTGAAATAACGTTGTTAATAATGTCAAGTATGTTTAAAGGTCATGCAAGATGAGGAGGATTGCTAACCAAACATCCTGGGACCCTGATATTAAACAGCAGACACTTCCACAGAACCATCATATCGTTATATTCTCTCCTATCTGATAGCATTCTTCTCATGCTGTCTTTGTACTATTGGGTTTCAGGCCTGTTTTTCTTTGCGGAGGAGATCTGGTTTCCGACTCTGGCTTTGTTGGCAGTGAGAATTTCCCCAGTTCCTACAAGCCCAACAGCAAATGTGTCTGGCGAATCACGGTAAGTCACCACGCCTGTCTCACGTGTGACCTTTTACTCACGATGGAATTTACTAATGACCTTGACCGTCAGTGGAGTTCAGGGGGAAATATTCCCTGTTTAGTGTGTCGTGGTGGTGGATGCTCTGTGTGGTCAAAAGCTGCCGATGTAAGCATGCAGAGCACATGCTTGTTAGAGCCCCTGTATGTCATGACATAGCACGCTTCAGCATGACGGTGTGTGTATGGCCCCTCCCTCACCTCTCTCACCCCCCAGGTCCCAGTGGGACATGTGGTCATGCTCACCTTCCGCGTCTTTGACATGGAGGCAGATGCCGTCTGTCGCTATGACTACCTGGATGTCTACAATGGCCACTCCAACACAGTGCAAAAGCTGGGCCGCTTTTGTGGAACCTTCCGTCCCGGCGCTCTGATCTCCACCGCCAACACCATGAAGCTAGAGATGGTGTCCGATGGAGAGACACAGGGGCGGGGCTTTGTTGCTTACTTCAGCGGAGTCAAGCCCAGTGTGGAAGGTTTGCTGTGCACTGGGTTCTTACCATAAAGTGTGACTCTACAAAATATCACACAAAATACTGCACTGTAATATATAATGTATTATATCATGATTAATATGATTCAAAACCATATAACGACTAAAGCAATAATGAAGAAAACATATTATATGCTTATACACAATGCTATTGATATATAATACACTTTAGCATACGTATTGCATCATAGTGTATAGCAATAGCATTTTGGCCATTACAGAAAAATACAATACATTATGAACAATATGTTTGACTCATATATGCTTGCTCACCTAATATGAGGAATCTCTTCATTTATGCTTTCCTGTTTTCAGACCAACAGTTCTGTGGAGGCAAGATAACAAAGTCCCAGGGGGATATCACAACGCCCAACTGGCCTGACAAGAAATACCCACCAGGAACCAGCTGCTCCTGGTTGATCACTGTGGAGCCTGATATGGTCACAAACATCTTAGCATGTTTAGTGTTAGCTGATTCATCTCTAAGCTCTATGTTTCAGAGTTTAAATGATATCTGCCTGTCTTCTAGGTGGTCGTGGTGAGGTTTGATAAGTTTCTCTTAGAAGCTGACAGCTACTGTCGCTTCGACTATGTGGCCTTCTTCAATGGCGGAGAAAGAGACGACTCTCGTTTGATTGGAAAGTATTGTGGAGATCAGATCCCAGAGTAAGAAACACCACTTACATTGGTCAGCCAATAGCCTGCCTTCAGCTCGACCCTCATGCTTTTCCTCCTACGGGCCACAGACCCATTGTTTCCGACAGCAACGTGCTGCTCGTCCAGTTTGTGTCCGACCTCAGCGTGACCTCTGACGGGTTCCTGGCCCGCTACACCAGCCTCCCCAGTGGGGCTCACGTACCATCGGCCACATCCAGACCTCACCTGGGCTCAGCCTACCTGAAACCTGCAGCCGAACCTGTGCCTCAGAGGCCCACCACCACTACAGCCACGCCCACCGAGGGCTCCAGGCCAGTCAAGCCGACGAGGAGCTACACAGCCATCTCCACCGGGCAGGACGGCAGGCTGAGGAGGCCTGGTATGTAAAGCTGTACTGTACATCAGCCATATGTGTTGTCATGGGAGTTGTTTATTCTGAGTGTATGTATGCTTACTGTATGTCCTGTTGTCATAGTAGCTCAGAACCCACTCTGCGCCAAGGCTTGTAGGAAAGATGGAACCATCAAGACAAGTTTCTGTGCCAGTGAATTTGGTGAGTAATCCCTAATCCTGGCCCTAATGTCCCTAACCCAAACCTTTATGCTTAACCTTAATGCCAACATTGTACCCACTTCAAATCAGATTCCTTTAAATCCAATTCTGCATTACATGCACTGTAGTTATTTATTTAAGTTATGCATTTGTAATGTAATACATAACAGTATAGCCTTAGCTCTTGAAACACGTGAAGTTCTTCGACATTTGTTTTCAATTTCTCTGAGCACAAATGAGGTTGTCACTGAGGCCGTCAGTTAGCACAGAATGTTTACCTGTGTTTACAGCCTGCATTACAGAGCAAATAATGGAGCTCTTCTTCCTCCAGTAATTACAGGGAAGGTGGAAGCGTTAAACCCAGGGCCCCGGGGCACGCTCATGGTCAGTGTGTCACTGATTAACACCTACAAAGCAGGCCGCTTAGCCATCACCCAGGTTGGAGAGGCAATGTCTATTAAACTGGTATCTCAATGCAAGAAGTGTCCGGTACTGCGCAAAGGTATTACAGTCCTACAATAGTTGTTATTCATTATTATCTTGCACCTCCTTCTGCGTGTGTACTGTATGTTGAGTGATTGTGCGCTTTTGGGGGGACGAGGGAGAATAGACAGCTATGAACACTTCAAAGCTGGCTCATGGGTTGAAATGGTAAGCACCCAAGAAATAAAGCGCCCATCCTTTACTCCTCCAGGCATGAACTACATCCTCATGGGCCAGGTGAACGAGGAGGGCCGTGGCACCCTGGCGCCGGGAGCCTTCACAGCCCCTTACAAAGCCCCACATCACAAACTGCTAGTGAACATTAATAACCAGCCCTGTTAGCCATAGTTAGCTGTCCTGAAGGCCCAGGGCTCCAGTGTAATGTGTCACATCAGCCACACTCAATGCAGAATTGGGATCTGATCCTATTCTATTTTGTATCAGCCATCGCTGTGATCTTTTTTTACAAATGTCAGACCATATGGTTGTAATTGATCTAATAATAAATCATGTATTACTCATGGAGTTATTATATCAATTTATTTCTTTGCCATATTGTGTATGTAAACAATTGTAGCTTTATTCCTGTGTTAAAAAAACCAGGCTGTCGAGATGACTTTCTCTCTGATTACGTGATACATTCCTATTTAGGGACAACACATTTGATAGAATACAGATTGTGATTTAACACAACATGCTGTTGTTAAGCTAGGCTTGTGATTTTCTAGTTTGTATTCACACAAACATTGTCTCAGGTACATCGCCACCATGTGGGAGTTTGACTATCTGCAATAGCAATTGATCAGTGTGTTATTCTGCCTTTTAGTGACCTATAAAATGTATGAAATGATGCTGTCTGGATGCGATTTTTTTTTTTGCTTTACACTAAAGTTAAAAATAACACATTGAAACCTGACACTCGAGGAGCAAAATCTCAGCCCAGATCTAGGCACATTCTCTTAGCCTCACACCTTTTTGCAAAAAACTAAATACGTTCTTTATAATAGACCATAGACAGAATAAATAAATGTACAAACCCTCTGTGACGTCAATCATCCATATAGGGTTTGTCAAGTATAACTGCACCAGAAATAATCTTTTTTGAGCTTAATAATAATTATAGTAATCCTGTGATGAGGTCACATGCAGGTGTTAAGACTGACAGTTCCCATTTTTTACATTTCGTCTGTTTGTGTGTCATCAATTGAAAATGTAAACATTAATGTTATCAATCGCTTCCCTCCCCTCTCACTGCTCCTTGAAAACATTTTAGCATGTTCCAAAGTTGTGCACTGGGTTGGGCATGCTCTCAGCTGCGGCAAAGCTACACTTAAATGCAAAATCCACCCTTTGGATATGCATTTTACAATAAGATAATATACTGTATATTTTCTTCGGTGCAGTAAATTATCAAATGTGGTCACATACTTATTTGTCTTTAATCCATGCTTTTTAATAAATCTAACAACAATATATGTGTCACGGACTATATCTGATTAAAGCTGGCAGACTGTTCTGTGTGTATTGCTCTCTAGACTGGTGATATTTTACTTTTTTATTCATTGTAATTATTAATATATAATTAATATGCAATCGAGAAATTTAAAAATGTAATTTCCTGAAATCATAAAATTAAATAGTTTCAGTTATATTTTGGTATAGGCTGTGTGTAGCCTATGATTTCAGGTAATGAAATTTTAATATGTCTCGATTGTATATTGATTATTTATCTACAACCAGGATCTAATATTTGCACCAACTATGTCTAAGTATAACCCTATGTGCCTCATTCTCTGTTTTTGGTGACACACTACACACTAAGTGGGTGTTTTAGATTGTATGTAGTATTTTGACAAAATATGTCAGTGTGTGCATATAGGTAATCATTACAAAATGTGTTGATATACCATAAATACATTATCCAAATTTTTTTGTATTTCTTGGAGCTAAACAATACAAACAAAGAATACTAAAAGTATGTTTTATTGAAAAAGAATTAAGCATTTAAGAACATTTGAAAAAAACGAAACCATCAATCAACCATCATCAACCATCAAGTATTTTACAGATCATGTAATAATATTGCATCTACGTTTAGAAATTGGCTTTTAAAATGACTCCGGTCAATTCAATCCCAAACTAAAACGTATTCACTGTTTATAAACAGTGCTTCCCTCCCCTACAGCCATACACTGCTTCTCCTACACCCAGACGCTCCCCTCTCCTTTACTCTCGGAGGGTTCCCGTGGACCACAGCAGCCCCCGGCCCCCAGGCCTCGATGGTGCGAGGCAGGCATGTTCTTGTAGACCGCCCGGCTGTAAGGGATGAAGCAGAGGCCCAGCTGGAGGTGTCTGGCCAGGCGGCAGTAGGCAGCCAGTGCTAGCACCAGCAGGGGGGTGAGCAGGAGAAAGCCCACCACCAACAGAGCAACGCAGCCACCATCGTACAGCAGGCTCGAGCAGTACACAAATGTTCCATGTGGCTGCACCTACACCCCAGCAGGACACTAGGTTAATGACACATGCTTATACCTGGGAGGTTTGGACACTGCTGCTCCCACAATTCCATGCTGCGATTTATTTTGCTGCAACACTTTTCTTGAAACCATCACCTACACATTGTTGATGTTGACAGCTGTTTACTGTATGTTGTGTTAGTATTTACAGCAGTGTTGCCCAACCCTGGTCCTCGGGGAACGCTGCCCTGCATGTTTTACATGTCTCCCTGTTCCAACACAGCTGATTCAAATGAATGGCTCGTTAGAATCCTGATATCGAGCCATTCATTGGAATCAGCTGTGTTGGAGCAAGGCAACATCTAAAACATGCAGGGTAGCGTTCCCCGAGGACCAGGGTTGGGGACACTGATTTACAGTATGTGACCCTAACAGTCTCTGAACTAGTGTTTTTCTCTAAAGGAGTCTCACCGTGGAGTGACAGAGGAAGCCAAATGTGATCATGAGCAGCGAGGGCACAAGGATGGCTCCGAACACCACGGCAGCCAGTCCGGCATTGATGGCCGCCACCAATAGGTTCTGGGCTGTGACCAGCACGGAGCACGCCCAGCAGTCCAGGGAGCTTCTCAGGTCCAGCGGTGCTTCTGCTGCTTCGCTGGTGCCCAGGGAGTAAGGTGGGGGAACCACCACCATGCCCGACCCACCCCCTCCTGGAGAGACTGTCTCGGAGGGGGGCTGCTCCGACACTTCGGACTTCTCTGGAGTCCCGTTCCTCTGCAGGCTCATTATCCTGGGTCTACTGAAGGGAAAACAGACCTATGGTTGGTATTAGTTTTGGCCAGTGTGGAGAAATGCTCAACAGATGTTATATGTTTTGACTACTTGCCAGTTTTTACAGAGAATGGTGGCAGAAACATGTTTAAGTAAGTAATAATAGTATGTACATAATAACAGATATCTGTAAGTACAGTAAGTGTACTGTTTTCGTACACAAAGACTACATGCTTTCTGCAATGTCTCTGTTTCTTAACTACCTGTCTTAATCTGTGACTCCAAACATACTAAACAAACAGTTGAATCAGAGTTAATATACTTTAACAGAGGTTCCAACAAACGGCACTTCCGCATTTAGTTTTTAGAAGGAGGGGGGCGACTTTTCAGCCTTTATGCAGACCGACCCAGCGTTCCATGCAAGTCAACGGCGAGGTCCACAGATTTCACCATACTATTGCCCATCAAATTATATCTGGGGGCCTTAATGAGTGTAAATGTGTATCTAACATTAATTTACGAGTATTAATACCTCTGATCAATCTGAAGTCGCTACTGTATTTCTGTAGCTAACTGTTATTGACTTTGTTTCATTCCATGCATGGTAGATTTTGCTGTGTGGGCGATGCTTATGTCATCCTCAACAGCACAATGTTGTGGTGACACACCCACTTAAGAGTTACAGTTTATACAATGCATGATATGATATTACTATTACATGTATTTTCAAGTTGTTTGCGTTATATTCTTCAGTTTGCATATTAGAGGCTACATATTCACTCAGACTTCATTTCCTTGTGCAATCAGTGTTCGTTAATAATGTTCCATGAACAGATTCAAATACCAACAGGTTGCAAGCAGTATGTTCAGTATCTTCAGTATCTTCATTATCTTCATTTGTTGATCTAAAAAAATTGAATTATACTAAATATATATTAAACTAATATATTACACGTAGCACCTTTAAGTAAGTTAATAACATAAACAGGTTGCTTTTTTATGAGGATATAAAAAGGTACTGAAGCAGTGAAAACAGTTATAGAGCTCAACATTTTTTGCCATTATTCTGGTCAGATAGTGCTTGATATTGCCTCAGACTTCTTTGAAAAATCTGGGGGAAAAGAAGCACGGATGCCCTCCCCCTACTCAGCTCCATGGTGCATTTTTCTAAATGGTAGTGGGTGGAGTCAGGCTCAGAGATGGGGTGCAGTTACACTTTAATGTGTAAAATACAACCCCCTATGGAAGTGGAAGGCAAAGAATGATGTGAACCTGGAAAATCTAATAACCATTTCACATTACTGTTTCTGGAAGGGAACCAGATGTTTTAGGAACAGTCTGGAGTCAGAAATAGATAAGAAAAGAGAGGAGGATTTCGAAAGGTTTAGAGAAACCCTTGTCAGCACAATATCCTCCCATTGCAAAAAGGAATCCTTAAAAAGCTAGAATGTGCCATTATGTAAAGGCTTGCTTGATGAATGTGCTGCTGGCAGATATAAATAGAAGATTAATGTGACAGCAAAGGAGGAGACACCTCAAGTACCTGTATCAACTTAGATAATGCCAACCATGAGCCAGGACCAGCCAGCCTAGTATTAGACACAGTAATATACACCTACTGTATGGACACTGAACAGCATGTGTTTTACATTGAACGAACGTAGTATGTGTGGTGTGTGTTACATTTAATGAATTCGTACACTGGATTGAGTACCTGTTTATGGATCTGACATTAAATAATATATGAACCATGAAGCCTCTCGTTTTCAAGAGGTTCCTGAACGGATTGTCTTTTAACAAACAACAAAACTTTGATATTCAAGGTTATTAGTGGGACAGCATTCCTTTATGTTTGCTCATTGGTTTCTTGTTTTTTGGTTATGGATAAAGACTTTCTAAGTCACATTCTGACTAAAATAATAAATGCCCTCTTATTTAAGTGTTCTTATAATCTCCAAAACAGTGTGTTGATTTGGATTGGAATTAGCTTTTTGTGTTACTTCTATTCTTTGCCATATATATAATTTAAAGAATATTTTTGTTAACAAAATCCCAAAAGTCCTGTTCTCTTTCACATCCCGACTGAAGGAACCCCAGTCTGTGCTGTTACACTGTGGAATATTCCAGAATAATCCTAAAATGTTATACTGTGAGAAGACAAAGTGTAAAGCTGCGGACTTGTTTGTGTGTAAAATCACTCTAGGCGCTGTTCTTATAAACAGTTTCCCATAAATGACTAAATGGATGTGGGCATTAATGAATTAATGTTACAATAAAACTGTAAAAAAATAAAACAATTATAATTGCAAAACTATAAGATTGTTTACAGATATTTCAACTGCTGGCTATACATTAAAAAGCAAATCTGTGTAAACATTGAACTATACAGTGGTGGTACAATTATGTAAGGTTCACTAATGAAAATAGCAATGAATGGTCTGCACTCACTTTGAGATGAGCTTTTCTTCTAGTGGCAGATGAGCAGCTGGTTTGCAGACGATGGACAGAAAGAGGTGGATATCTTCTAGGTAGACCCAAGGAACGCTGTGTGATTGGTAGACAAAGAGAATTTCAAGTATTTCCTCTGGATGCCTGTTGGGTGTGGAGGCTGGTAAAGTGAACCTCTCTCCACAGGCGCTGGGTAGAGAAGAGACTGGTCTGGTGTCAACAGGCCTTCACACAGCAGCTTTGCTGCGTTCTTGCAGTTTTCCTTTGCTCTTCCTTCCTTGACATACCGTTTCCTCACTGCCACACACACATGAGTAAATGTGTGTGTGTGCGTGCGTCAGGGTTGCCGTGACAGGCTGATGTGATAACCCCCCCCCCATCCCTGTCCCCCAGAGTGAAGGTGGGGGAGCAGAGAATGTTTGTGTGAGTTGGTGGGAGTCAGGCTGTGCTGCCGCTCAACACAGCACTGACCAACTCTTTCCTCCTGTCTCCCACAAAGGCAAACCGTGTTGAATACAAAACCCCTCTCAACGGTAATATGTATTCTCATATTAACCACCTGTAAAAAAGAAAAATCATTTGCAGTGTTAATATTTTCATATGCAGTATGTATGCAAGTAAATCAATAAGCAACATGATCAACATTGAAATACACAATACAATGGACAGCATTTTCTTATGTTTGGTGCTTGGTGCGTCAAAATAACCAATGGCACCCCCATATTGGCCAGCACAGACACAAGCTGCTCCAGAGCGTAGCTGGCAAGAGGGCTGCCCCCTGACCCCCTGATGAGAAACAGATCTCCACAGAGAATGACAGGAAATGGATAAACGGGGTTGATGTGTGTGTGTGTGGGGGTGGGGTTAAAAGGTGGTGGGGTAAAAAGGACTTGGGGATGATAGGAAACACATTTCCTGGAGCGAAACATATATGATGATGTGCACTCTCATCCTGCCTATGCCTGTCTAGATGGGCTTACAGTATGTTCCTCTACTTGAGGGAGACACGGAGGTGCCCTGTGGAGAGACTAGGGGTTGGGCTGAGCTGCCGGGGGGGGGGCTATAGGTGCGGTAATGCAGCCTATAGAAACCCTGCACTGAGTCAATAAATGTCCTGCCGCTTGGGGCCTAAGAGAAACGCCTGAGCTACTTTTAAACTTATGTGTCTGTATAGCAGAGTTTCTCTTTGTGTGGATGCATTGGTATACAGTACTCAGTGTGTAATGATAATTGTTGTTGCCCACTCGGCCCATATTGCATCCTAACTATTGTGGATTGGATGACTCCCTCTGTGGTCATTCCAGATGTTTCTTCCACTTTTGTGGAAGTGGTATTTTCAGTGTATTGTTTTTCCTTGCCAATGGGAGGAATAGCTGTCATTTGTTTCCATGTCAGATGTTGGCCTGTGCTGCTCTTTAAGAGCTATAAATAAGCGTTACAAGAGCATACGCTATACCTACGTAAAGATCTGCTGGCCTGGAAGATGAACAGTGATATTCCTGGTCTTCCTGTCCTTGGGAGCAGGATATCCGCTGCAATGGGTCATCTTAAGGTGTAGTAGCTTGCTATTCTTACATATGTATGTGACAATTACAATATGTGCCTGGCTGATCTACAACCTTCTGTTATGACATAGACATTTTGGATACCGTATATGTATTGTGTATCTATCACCACCAAACCTCCCTTTGCACATTTGTTCATTATGGATTAACGTTTATTTGACCTTTAACATAAACAACACTGGACTGAGTGCCAGGTTTCGAAACAGGGAGAAGTCACGCTGTGGGTTGATCACTGTGGTGAAAATATTTTTATATGGTATAAACTATGAAGAGTAACCTATTGCTCTAATGTCATACTGCTGTATCAGAGACGTTTATGAGAAACTTGTGCATTGTGAACCCAAGAGTTTGCTATATTAATGAACAGTTTTTTATCTGCAGTGTAAGTGGATACATCTGTACCAGTCTCCACTAGAAACTAGCCCCTTTCACTGTTAGTAGGCCAGTTTTCAATGAATGACGTCGAGGGTCAAGGAGCTTGTATTTAGACAAGGGCCTCAGGCCTGCAGCCAATGGAGTGTGTACCTCAGATAGCCCTGCTCCTGCTAGGTATGCACCGCTCTTTTCTGACAGGTGATGAGAACCAGAACCATGGTCTATGGCTGTAAATAGGCCTGAGCACCAACCAGCGTGATGCATGCATATAGCCAATGACAATGGGCTGCGTCCTGCTTGTTTGAATAAAACTCCCCAGACAAAGGAAATCTGGGCTGTTTTGAGTTGCTTTTGAACAGTAACTTTTGCTGTTCAAGGTGGTTCAAAAGCCCTCAGCTGAGCGAATTTTGTCATTACGAATAACTTGTTTCATTTTAATACAATTGTTATATATTTAAAGTGCCAGTGTGAGTGTTTTTTTTACTACTGGATGAATTTAACACTGACAATTTTGGCACCCAAGGCAAAGCTCCAACTTCAAGTGCCTAGGTCTTTGGTTGCCGAACCCCCGTACCAGGAATTACCATAAGGAGGTAAGCAAAAGTCTGCCTGGGAATACGTATTAGGTACGGGGGTCAGTCCAACAGGTCCCAGGTGACAAACTGTGTTAACAAGTTATGTTGAAGTTGTTTTCATATGCAACTGTATGAAATAAGTGATAAATAGAAACCGGGCAGCTATAATTCAATTAAGTCTCCCGGTGAGCTAAGTAAATGTATTATATCGTCTGGGACATATAATAAGATAGATTTGAACGAAGGAAACAAACGAAATTTAGTAAATCTTCTGGGAAGTATAATAGGATAGATTAGAATGCCTGAAACGTAATAGTATAATATAAGAATCTCTGGGAGTACATTTGGATCCTCTGGGAAGTTAAATTATAAGTAAAAGACCTTGGAAGCCTGATTTAATTGATTAGAGCAGAGTCTGAGATTTATTTACATATATAACAAAATGTATTGATAAATTAATGGGCACGCTACAGCTAAAGTAAGTTTGACTAAATTGAATTTGTATGTGACGACCCTAAATGCTCAGAACTGGCTTAGACTGCCTGTATAGTAAACATAATACAAAATCAAGAAACGTTTAGAGATAAGTGTCTGATATTGTGTGAGCCCTTGGGTGTCAACTGCTTTAGAGAGAGAGAGAGAGAGAGAGAGAGAGAGAGAGAGAAAGAGATAGCAGGCAGTGTTTTTATAATGTTTTTCAGATAACACGCTTGCAGCAATAAATGAAACCTGTGTTCACTCCATGGTTCACCCACGTGAAGCTATTGTATAAACATGGTCACAATACGATCTTTATAGTACAGTCTATCTAGGCATATGACCATAATTCTAAATAGGTAAGATATACAGTATAAGCAAGATATAACTAAATGAATAGTTGAATTAATGTTTATTTAATGAATGAATATTTTACTTAGAACAACTACAGAATTTCGCTAGTGAAACTGGATTGGAGTGTCTTGGACGAGTTATCTGATTAATATGTGACAACATCACGGCCCTTTACCTCCACTAGCGATGGAGAAAGGGAACTGGTATGATACTCCAGTGAAAACACACGCACATCCTGGCTAAAAGAATCCTAGTGAATCTGAGTAATTAATGCTCTAATAAATAAAGCCTTCTGTGTGTGTTAAATTGTTTTTATTAGATTTATTTTATGTGTTTTTATTGGTTTTGTTTGAAATATAATATAGTATAATGTATTTGTTTGACATGTATTGTTTGAAATATCCATCCATTCATCCATTCAGTCTGGTCGTGGGGGCAGGAGCTCCAGCAAGGGACCCCAAGCTTCCCTTTCCCGAGCAACATCTGCAAGATCTGACTGGGGGATCCCGAGACGTTCCCATGACAGTGTGGAGATATAATTTCTCCACCTGGTCCTGAGTCTTCCCAGAGGCCTCCTCCCAGATGGACGTGCCTGGAACATCTCCCAAGGAAGGCACCCAGGGGGCATCCGTACCAGATGTCCATACCACCTCAACTGGCTCCTTTCGACGCAAAGGAGCAGCGGC
>JAODVN010031144.1:0-10831 GCA_025434125.1 Chologaster cornuta
GTTTTCGTTTTTGAACTATAGCCTGTCATCATTTAGAAGTTTCCACTACACAACAATAAGGCCTGATGACTCTCATGGTGTGATGGCCTGGTGGTAGAAATGATTTGGTCACAGTAGGTTATCCTAGGAGACCCCTTCTAAAGACTCCTGCTACCCCATCTGTCCTAGCAACCCCGCTATCTACGACCTGAGTAGCACCTTTTCAAGCAACATGACAGCACGGGGTCCTACAGCGATGCCAGTATCTGTCTGGGCTTATGCACACCTCAGGTGTCTTGAATAGTCCTGCATGAATTAGCAGAGCAGCGTGCTTGCATGAACTGTAAAGCAACCAAATAACTACGGCCCTTAAGCGTAATCCCTCAAGCAATCAATGTGAATCCAGCTGTGACCACTGCATACACATCACCTAATATCAATCATGTTTTTTAAGTCGTCGGCCTCCATCCACTGGTGATAATTTAATACGGGTCCGGGATGTAAACATACACACACTTGAGGCTGTGTGGAGTGGACTCGCAGGAACGTGTCAATCCCCATTAATGGCACTGCCTAACCAAGTGTGAATGTCTAATTGCACCCACCAGCTTGCAACCAGAGACCTCACTCTGCCAGTGTGTACAAGAGAGATAGAGAGAGAGAGAGATCAAATGAAAATGAAAGAGATATAATTTGTAGTGACTGAGAGGAAGGGGAAAAATAATTGTACGTGCATATGGGCATCCCTGCAAATTGCCACTGAGCAGATGCAAAGCGGAGGGATGCTATCCCCTCTGCGGTTTCCTAATGAGACGCTCGGTACAGTCGTCAGTGGTAAAAGTGGTGGACAGGCCCCTGTGACAGGCGATAGAGACAGTCAATGCCGCTGGGCTGCTGTTTGTGACCGGCCAAGAGAGAGCAAATACCCAAACCGCACTGACACTAATGGATGGCCAAGGGGCCTCCGTTACTCCCCAGGGATTTCCTCAATCACAGCCGAACAACACCTCTATTCAGTCGCCGACACATCATCTCCATCTAAAGCAGGCACGTTCAAATGTATTCGCCGAACACATTTGTTTCTGATTGTAAAACACAATTCAACAACCAGTGGCCTATGATAGGATGCCATGCATTGCATTTTCACTGGGTTATTTCAAGAAAAAGACAGAATATCACACAACATACAGCAACAACAAAATACTTGGGTCTTTCAATATCACTCTGAGCATGCAGTATCTTTTTTTACATTGACCTTCATTTATTATAAGGTGTAATATGCTATATCCTTGTATTAACTTTGGCAAAAAGATAGTTCGGCCTCGGAAATGGATCAACAAATTGAGGTCACACAAGTTCAAATGAATCCCCTCAGACACACCATGATGTCATCGGCCTGTCTGGCATAGACAGACTTTTTGTAATGTATGAAACATTTTGTCCAGTACGT
Organism: Chologaster cornuta; assembly: GCA_025434125.1. Classification (NCBI taxonomy): domain Eukaryota; kingdom Metazoa; phylum Chordata; class Actinopteri; order Percopsiformes; family Amblyopsidae; genus Chologaster; species Chologaster cornuta. The sequence goes on from JAODVN010031144.1 coordinate 1,430, forward strand.
CAGCTGGAGGAGGTCAGACTATCACAACGACCGGCGCTTACAGAAACAGCGGCGAAACGCTTCTCACAGAATAGTCTGCGTGTTTATCCAGCCCACAGACTGGAATAAGTGGCATTTTCCCTGCACCACCCAGGCATTTCCCATAGCCCACAGAGCGCGGCTGGTATTGGGTCAACAGTGTGCCCGATGGACGATTCCACAATAACACCAGCCAACGTGTGTCATGATAATCCCTTAGTTATGCAAATCTCCCAGGCTAGTAGCATTTGTGCTGAGGGAGAAAGTAAAGATGGCAGTACAATGTAGGTCACTATCCTTTCTATAGTCTTCACATTGGTGAAACAATCTCAAAATAACCACTTGACAAGAGTTCTTAGAGCAGTAGTCATCTGGGACACGTTTAGGACACATCTTTCAGACGATAAACTGACTCATGGAGACTGATACCAGCAAGTGACCAGCAAAAGGTGAACAAACAAAAGAAAATACGACTGCATTAACTGCATTAACCCACCCATTTCTGAATTAATGTTAATGTGGCAATGTGAACGGCGGGTATAGACGGATATTGTTATCTTCTTGAGATTAACAACTGTCTGCCTGGAGTGAATAAACAATAGCAAAATGTGTGTCAACCCTTTCAGATAGAAGACAATAGAGCACCAGTCATTAGCATTGCATTAATTGGGCTATCTGAGTCAAGAGTAAGTGTGCAGTTCAGGCATGTGTGTTTGGGTGTCTGTGTGTGTGTGTGTGTGTGTGTTTTGTTCTCGAGTGAGTCAGTCTGGGATTGGTTGAAAGGGTGGGGATAGGATGGGGTGCCCGATGAATAAAGCTCTGATCGGACAGGTAAGGTAATGTGATGTGATGTGCTTGCAGAGGGGGGCTACATTATCAAATTATTCATTATTGACAAGGAGATAAATAAATCTCTGAGGGAGACAATAATCATATGTGGTGCAAAAGGAAACAAGGCAAAACATACTGGTCAAAACAAGACCAATAATGTGCCTGGGATTGACTGCAAAGTATTGAACATTTTCATTTTAGGAAGTGATGTTGTCTAAGAAAGAAATTCTGTCAAAACAGAACAAACTAAAACTGAACTGAGACAGACAGTCTACAGCAGTATACTGTAGTGTTTCTGTTAAATACGCTACAGTATAGGCTATATGACTATAGGCTAACCGTGGTAAAGGTATAGGCTATATCTATATAGCCTAATATATCTACAGAAACGATGAGTAGAGCAGTCTTTTTAAAAGCCAGAGATAAAAAGTAGCCTAGTATTATTTTACTCAACATCTTTTCAGCATCTTAAGGCAAGCATTAATTTGACAGCCGCACATCACAGTATACTATTCATAAGGACAGTGCACCTGCTCTGAAAAAGCCTGCAGTAGCTTAAAACGTGCCTTATAATTTGACAACAGCCCACGCTATTATAGCCTGTTTGCCTGTACTAGTATGGGAAATTGTTCGTTGAGGTAGCGATGATGCGCTCTCAACAACTCGATGTAACTGAATCAACCGACAAAAACTCTTGACATAGGCTACTGTAACTATAGAAAATTATTTATGGTAGGTGATACACAATTTGTAATCACTTTACCTTATTTGCTCGGAAATCGTAGAGTGGTCTATTTCGTTTCCAGCGTCCCTGCGACGGAGCGATACGTCTCCTGGCCGCGTGTGTTTACGTTGAGTCCCGTTCTGTTCTTGGAGCGATCTGCTCACTTTCCTCCACTGCTCAGTCACTGGTCCTCTCCTCCAAACGAACACAAGCGGGGGCGAGCATACTGAGCGCACGCCCATTGCGCGCCGCAGCGCCGCCGTCGATTCATGGTTGCTATTTGAAATAAATAATTTAAAGAAATAGCCTATACGCCTAATAGTTAGGATATAACATATCAATGAAAAAAAAGCATTTCAGTTAGCTATAAATATTATTCGCTATCATTTTAGCCACCATGCGTATTTTTTATATGTTGTGATAGCGTATAGTATCTTAGACATTAATAGCTTATTGCCATTAACCCTATACAAATATGTAGGCGTAGCCTATAGACCTACAATATACTAACTGTATTTATATTGTTATTGACCATATGAAAATAAATGTAATACAGATCATGTGTAAAAAAGTATAATGGTAGATGTTTTTATTTTTAGAATTCTAGTTATACAGTGACGCAGCAGCTATGAAAATAGTAAGCATTTTAACTACTCACTCTACAGATAGCAATGTACTCGTTACGTGCGTGTAGCGACCTGTTTTTGTCCAAGATTTAGCAGAGGACGCAATATGCAACCACAGCTACATTGCATATTACACTGAAAGCAAGTGATTCAGTTACGCTAGGATGAGCCTGGTTTTGCAAGAATAATTTTGCTTAGCTGCCTGCCTGATGGAGAATGTGACATAAATATTGTGCAATTACAATGGATTTCTAACTACAAATTGGATTGAGAAATGATATTAAGCACCAATAAACAAGGCTTAGGTACTATGGTTTCTTTTAACTACTGTAAAAAAAAATAAGATGGGCATCCTGCATGTGCAACTATTTGTGTCTCCCTGTTAAATCTAGGTTTATTTAAGAAAATGTGAGGCATTGATGTAAATGAAACGGTTTCTCAACACCTGACTTGTCGATATTATGAGCACACATACAGTATTCTCCACCATGGTTCCCGCTATAGCTTCTAGATTTAGAATCATATCACACTTTCGCTAAGCACCATTCATGAAGTGGCAAGTTGAATTGTCCCTGCCCCTCTTTCCAAATGCTTATTATCTCTAAGACACTGAGGGATTTCGAGAAGAAGGATATTGTAGAGGATGTGAAGTAGGCCTAAGGCTGGAAAGCAAAGTTGTCTCAGAAATTGTACAGTAGCCTGCCTACTCTACATTTAGTTCTGCCATCTACACTTGTAGATGTACACTGGATGTCACTGAAAGTCTTGCATGTGGGATGAGAGAAGGAACAGTCCCATGGTCTGGCGCCTGCTGATTCTGTGTTTTATTTTCTTATCAGACAGAAGGATCTGTATGAGAAGAGCTGCCACCATGAAGCCAACCATGAAATAGCTTGGCTTCTATCTGCCGGGAAGATTGACTTACCAGATTCACCACAGACCACCTGGCTCACATCATCTTTACCAACCACATCAAATATCAAAACAAGGCACAATAACAGATCATTGCTGAGATGCACTGTATGGTATTTACGCTGCATGAACAGGACTTAAATTGGTGTGTGGGGGGACAAATGTTAATTATTCAGTACCTCTAGTACCGGAACAGGGTTGTCTGTATGCCTGTAAAAGTGTTTTAACAACATCCAGCAAATATCATATTTAAAAAACAACAAATTAAATATAAAAAGAGACATTTGTTTCAATATCTGTAAACTAATTCCTTTGAAATTATGAATATTATATTTAGGTAATGAAGTCTCATAACTGATAGTTGCATCAGCCACTTACAGCTAAAACACAATTAAGTGCTAATGAGCATGGATATTCTTTGCAGTTGTGGAAGCAACTGACTCTCTGAAACCGCAAATGTAAACATCCCTTATGTAAAAGCTAAGTCAGGAAACACTGCCTGTCCAAGTCTTTGTCATCATGAAGAGCACAACCTACCATAGAGAGAAGATTGACGGTGATGTGCGAGTGTTTGAGGCTTGGCCAATAGTGAAAAAATAAAATAAGTAAAATCAAATTAGCGATGTGATTATTGTTGGGGGACAAGTTCAAGAGTCAATTATATTTACATCAGGAGATACTGCACTTACTCTAAGCACAAACTGTAATTGCATTACGAGTTCTCTATTTGAGTGGGAACAGCTTTTACAGCCTGACTAACCTTGTTAACGCACAGAAGGCAAAAGCATGACGCAAATCCACAGAACAGCACATAATATTATACAGCTATAGAAGCAGCATAGCACACATGAGCCAGCAATGTACCTTAGACATGTTAAGGTGAATCCCTGGATATATCCCCCCACCAATTGAACATTATATCTGGTCCTGCACTGCCTTTTGAACTTGTGTAACATTTTATGTAACAGCATAAGATCTTAGAGATAGAAACACATTGAGCTCAATGTTCTCAAATGTCCTAATGTGAAACATTTTAGCAATCAATGTGCAGAACTATAAGAGAATTCATACAATTTCTTGACATTCTGTAATTTAATCCACAGTTAAACAATGCATTACTGCCACATGAAGCCTTAAATGAGAACGACCCAAGGTTCATCTTCAGATTACTGCTCACAACATTTGGGCTGCTGTTTGTTGTCCTGTGATCTGTGCCGCTGCGATGCTTTCGTGCATGTTAGCAGGTGGCTCAGAGCCGTGTCAGTGGTGTTTACGCTGTAGGGGAACACAATCCATCAGTGGTCTGAGCAGAGCCTTGGACAGGCAATCACACCTCCCTTGCTTTCTCAGCCACGTGACCGTCGGCTCAGGCAAATAGCCTTAACGTGCACCATGATCAATAAAAACAAATAAAACGTCTCACATTTCAGGTAGCAACTTGCATCAAACCACGGCACCTTAGAAATGGTTCAGCCAGTATCAGTGTGTATCTCATCAGCCACGCAATCCTGCTTGCTAAGACAATACACAAACATGGAAACAGCAGCTTTCCTTCGATAGCAATCAACTAATCTCCACACAATTAGGAGGCGAGACACAGAGCAGGTTAGGTGATGGATTTTAATGATGTACACTCACAACCACTTGCAGAGGATCAAGGTAACACCATGCGTTAAAATTATTTGTTATATCTGTGTCCATTTCACCTTGGGTCTCACTGGAGAGATGGAGGCATAATTACGCTGCGATGATGTTAGATAAAACAGCCAATATGAAAGTGCGCAGTACATTTCCATGTAGGATGTTCAGCTATTCCAAAGCATTAAGATGTGTTCAAAAAGCCAGTCCCTCAGATAAAACAACGTTATTTAAAACAAACGTGGAACCAGGGCAGTGTTGGAGACTGGGAAACAGCAGTTCAAGGTGGTGTGGGAGAAGAGAAAGGGGATGAAAGGGTAACAAAGGGAAACGGGGTACATTTGAGACTAGAAAGTGCATACAAGCATAGCCTGCAGCCGATTTATAAAACACACAATTGTGCAGGCGATGGTAAAAGCCTTGAACAAATGTGGTAAAATCTTTGGACGCTAAAATAGTACAATGTGGAAAAAGACATTATTTCCACACAGATACATATTACATTATATATGTAATAATAATATACACATTTCCATTCAGATTACATTATGTATTAATAATACACAACTGAATCATGTTTGCTTTATGGCAAACAATGAGCAACTAGATATGCATCCATTACTTATCAACACATTTCAATGTATCCTCCATCTATATCTTAAAAGGATCAATGTGTATAATTAATGATTACCTAATTATAAGCTCAATGTGGATTGCCAACGTTAGCGTCTGCACTACAGTTGAATCCACTAGCTGCATTTTAATTCAAAGTGCAAGTTAAGTAATATTAGGAGTCTTATAATACTGTAGCTAGGACAATTTCAGTCATGTTCTGGTTAAATCTGGGTAACAGAACTGAATGATATGTTGACACTAACTGTGGCTTAATCTGTTGGCTATTATCTATATTAAAACAAAATAGACATTCCAAATAAACACATAGAGTACCATCTTATATTTTCCTATGAAAGCATTTAAATAAATTATTGCAAGGACGTATTAGTCTTGTCTTTTAAAACAAACAGTTTAAAAGTGTATAGTGTGTACACAGCTACGTCATTTCATAGCGCTACTGTACATTGTTTACAGTAATTTGCTGTTTAGTGTACACACAACTTCTTCAGGACACGGACAGTGTTTTGCCATTCAGGTAGTATGCCATATTCTCCCGGGAACGCCTGTCACTTCCTCCTTTGAACCATAAACACCTGTCCTATGGCAGCTTCTGCCAGCTAAGGCTGCAGCCAGAACCTGTCAAACACAGCAATACTAAGCTTAACATCCAATTCTGCAGGCGACGCAAGGAGGACCATACGTTTGGTTTAGTAGATATCTTATCTTTACATGTCACTACAAACAGCTACAGGTTAAAAACAGAAATGTATGGCACACAGATTCAGCCCATTCCCCCAAAGTAAAAGGAGAACCTCCGTGTTGGGTCGATCATCTGAATAAGGGGGCAGAAGAAAAGCCAGGATGAAGCCTGAACGGTGTGTTTTGGATACAGATGTGCGTGGGTGAGGAAGGAGGGGCTGGTGTTGGGTCTATGATTTGGATGAGAACAAGGACAGGCCGTTGTACATGTCCGCCCTGAGCCTGGTCCAGTCGGTCATTCTGTGGAACGAGCCCTTGTCCCGGGTGAGAATGCGTGCGGCCTTCTTCAGCTTGGGCTCGTTCCTCTCCAGGTAGCGGAGGCCCTGGGCCTGCAGCAGGTTAAGCTTCTCCTGGCGGCTTTCGTCCATGGTGATCTCCTCGCTGATGTAAGGGTTGAAGCGGAAGTAGGTGTTGGGAGGGAGGAGAGCGTCCAGCATGGTGTGGACCTCTGAGGGGCAAGGGAGACACACAATTATTCTGAGGCTACATCCATAAACATACCATTAGCCCCAACATGTGCCATAACACTGAAGGTTATTGTGAGAGGCGCCGGAACGCTTAACACTGACATGCCAGAGGAATTGTTGTCACAAGTCCATAAACACGACGCTGACTGGATAGGTCAGTTGCTACTCGGACACATTCAAAATGATTCCGGGGCATTCCAGACTGATTCTCACAGCGAAATTAAACTGAAGCTCGGAGGCTATGGGACCCTAGGCAAGCAAGACCATCCTGATCTCGCGAGCTTCAGTTTTATTTTGCCCATGAGAATCAGTCTGGTAAGTCTAGGAAACATTGCGAATGTGTCAGAAAATCTGAACTTGCCGACCACCGTTGTATTGATAGCTTTACAGGCGTGGTTTAGGTGTGAGGCGTGCTTTGTTTGCAGACAGCGAAAACAGACAGATGTTACATTCAATCAACTGCCAAGTATTTTTTCAAAGTGCCTGCCCTTTTCAAACAGTATTGACGCCCGGCTCTCCAGATGGACTTGTGCCTACCATCAATTTGGCATGTCGTGTAACCAGGGCACATCTTTTATAACCAGTCCGTCAGGTCTCTTGACAACATCGCATGTATTCTAATAGAGAAAATGTTTAGTGTAGGCGTTTAGTGTGCGAGTGCCAGAATCAAGGTTATTCCCAGTGCAGATGTCTGGAACTCCATGTGTGACAGAAAGTGTCTAGAAGGCAAGAAAAAGGGACAGGGGATAATAATAACATGCAGCTTAGGTATGCCTGGGGACCACGGGAGGCAGAGGAAGCTGTGTGTGTGTTAGTGTTCCCATGATGCACTAGCTAAGGTGTGTTGTAGTTCAGGAGTTAATGCATGGCTCCTATTAATATTAGATTTTGACAGGTGGTGACGCAAATATCTCCAATAGTGGCTTACCTAGATGCTAAATAACACTTAAAAATTACCGTAACAAAAGTTACAGCTGCTGATTTACTCCATTTTACAGTTCAACCCGACAACTGCTGCTCAACATCAATAAGGTGTATTGTATATTAAAAGTGTTATCAGACATTTATTTTTAGCCTTACATAAAATGTAGTACTTTAAAGGCAGTCAGCCACTTCGAGCTCAAATCAAAACAATATTCCTCTGCAGAGCCGCCCTAACACATTGAAATGCATTGCAAAGCCAATAGCAAGCGGCTTTGTTGTTTGTTGTGAGTGGTTGTTTATTTTGTTTATGTTCCCATTTACGGAGCCAGAGCTGTGTAGAAGTACTGCATTCCTTTGTCAGCCCACACAGAGAAAGTAAAAAATTTGAGGAGATATTTTGTGATTTTTACAAAGTGTATCAGCTTACATATAGCTTGCAATAACAATACCGTACTATACCTTTAAACTACAAAATATAAAATAACATCACTACTCTCATAAAAAATAGTGGCAGCTGTGTTAACCATTTAAACAATGCACTGAAACAAATATCTGTAAACATGTCTTCCATTCACAACCAGCACTTTTCACTAGTATCTCTTTAAGATTAGCTAAAAAGGACAGTCAAACATACTGGACATTAATATGTTAAGAATGGTATTAGCTTTATAACAATGCCACATACTTTCCTTATCGCTGTGTACAACATGCTAAGCTTTTCGGATAGGCCGTAGGGAACACAGGACCCAGATAAAAACTGGGATAGAAAATCTGTTGTGAACACTCTTGCTAATCTGCTCTTCCTAAACAACATAACCCAACTGGAGAGTGTAATCCGCAAATACGGGAGCAGGGAGTAGAGCGTCATTTGGGTCAAAACACAACACTACAGCAGGAGTTACATTTGGGAACAGCAGAAGTGGCCATGTTCACAAATGATAAGGAGTCATCCTTGCTCAACAATGCAGAAGGACACAACAGGACATCACTAATAAGTCAGCAAGCAGTGCAGCAAACCAGATCACTTCCTTGGAGAGTGACACAGAACAAGGATGCAGATAGAGTGCTCTAATTCAAGGGCCCTCAAACTTGTTTGCCAGTTTATAACTCTGATTCTTAAACTAAAAGAAACGTTGTGGAGTAAGGATGGAACTTGCTGATCGATGCTTCAGGTGTGTTTACTCTGTTTATTTTGTTTTCATATGAATTTCCATTTAATTCAAAAAACGTTATCGTCTATCACACAGTGATAGAAAATTGTCTTCGGTTTAGGGCTCACAGCAGACTCAAAATAACACACACATGGTAAATATACAAATTGCAATAAAAACAAATCTGGCTTGTAGATCCCAAAACTAATTTCCTCAAGAGGACAATAAAGTATATATCTATCTATATCCCATTTTCAATTATTTACTGGACTAGAACAATTTTGGCGCTTTATCACCAATCCTGTTTGTAAAATTCATGGACAGCATATGGAGGCGTAGTCATTGTGGAGAGGGGTTGCGGTTTGGTAGCCTAAGGATTTAATCGCTGCTTTTTGCAGATGATGTGGTCCTGACGGCATCATCAGTCTGTGACCTCCAGTACTCAATGGATCGGTTCGCAGCCGAGTGTGAAGTGGCTGGGATGAGGATTAGCACCAAAAAATCTAAAGCCATGGTTCTCAGCCGGATTTTAAGTACCTCGGGGTCTTGTTCGCAAGTGAGGGGACTATAGATTGAGAGATTGGCCGGAGAATCTGAGCAGTGGGAGCGGTATTGCAATTGCTTTACGGCACCGTGGTGACAAAAAGAGAGCTGAGCCAGAGGGCAAAGCCCTCGATCTACGAGGCAATCTTTGTTCCTACCCTCACCTATGGTCATGAAGGGTGGGTCATGACCAA
>JAODVN010031248.1:0-10828 GCA_025434125.1 Chologaster cornuta
CCAGTATTTTTATTCACATATTTTGTCAATATTCTTTACACAAAAGAGCAATGAAGTAATGGCGACATAAAAAAAAGGGTGAGGGAAATGAAAATAAAAAACCTAGCAGATGCAGAGGATGCTCACTTCAGGTGTGTGAAGAGTAAAGGTCTTTGTCAAATATTCTGGTAAGTTTCACACCCCAACAGTAGGGGCTTCACAAGCCAAACCGGTTTAAATACCCGACAAAACCATCTTCTATGGTCAAAACAGGCACTCTTATTCATTGCCCATTTTATATAAATTCATTGCAAGGTGATTCATAATTTTACTTTACGGGTAGGAGAAGAAAAACAAATCATGATTCTGCTGCTCCCATGTGTTTGTCAGTGAGCCAACTCGAAGACAAGTCAGCTCAAGAAAGACATATTTAGAGCTTCAGAGATACATTGTGAGGTACCAGCAACAAAGTAATTGACGTTTGTGTAAAAATGGAGTACAACACTACAATGCACTCAAAAGCTGTGGGCCACATTATCGGATGTGCAAATGAGAAATGCAAGGCTGGATTTAAAATGCAATATCCAATGGACAGATATACAAGAAAAGATGGCCCAAGCAAAGACAAGCTCCAACATAGTGCAGCAAAGATCGATCACATTTATAGATCTGTTCTCTTCCTAATACCCTGGAAGAAATAATAAAATATCCATAACTTATCAACTGACTACAAAGAAACCGAACAGTTGACAAAATGTTCAGAACCCAACTGTCTAAAACCTTCAACTTACAATACAACTGGTCACTCAAAAGTTTTTTTTAATGTTACACAAATGAGCTTTCATTTACAACCCTTACACGGGTGCGATCTAATTCAATCTTAAACACATAAGATCCGAGTTCTCCAGTATGTTAAATGATTACAGTACATATTGTGAAATAACAACTTGCCTTTAATCACCTCTTTGCATCTTTACAACCCCACACCCACCCTTCCCCAGCGTTGCATTTCATTACTGTCTCTCACTGTAGGGGCTCATAACCGCGCCGCACCGAGAAGCCACAGCTATGGAGCCAACTGACAACCGCAAACGCCTCTGCCAAAAGTCCAGCAGCTTCCCTGAGGCATCCACCAGCTGACAGTCACTGAGATGGTGAGGGGACCAGCTCCACTTAGAAGGGGAGAGGGCACCAAGAGTCAGGGGGGGTTCCTGGCTTGTACAGCACCCCTCGTTCTCTTGCGTCACGTTGCAGAGCGCTATCAAAGCAGCAGCCTTGGAGGTCATGTCAATGCTGTCCCTTGGTGCTCTGAGACGCCCCCCTGCCCCCGGCCCTCCTCTTACACACACGGCCCTCTAGTGGCGGCCCTCATGTCTTGTTGTGGCGCTGCTGGCTGGCGGAGGAGCGCGTGCTGGCTGCAGGTGACCTGGCCTGAGCCGCCGCCAGTGCCGCCACGCTGCGCAGCACCCGGTCCGGCGTCCCGCCCTCCGCCCCGGAGCCGCTGCCGACGTCCTGCGACGGCTTGTGGGACCTCCTGCTCTCCCTGGCCTCGCCGTCCCGCAGGCTCCTGCGCTTGCCCCGCTCCGAGCTGCGGTCGCGCTCGCTGCCGGAGGACGTGGCCCTGGAGCGGGACTCAGCGGGGCCCGTGCCCTGCGAGCTGATGCTGGGCGTGCGCTGGCTGCTGTTGCTGCTGCTGCGGCTCCTGCTGCTGCGCTCGCCCGTGTCGCCCTCGCAGTCGCTGCTCATGCTGCTACAGGCGCTGTGGCCCTCGGGGGAGGGCTTCTTCCCCTTGGCCCTCTTGAACTTCGTCCCCAAGGGGGGCAGCAGAGAGCCGGGACACTGTCGGGTGGACCGTGACGCGGTGCGGCTGGGCTGCGCCGGTGCGGAGGCTTTGTTGTTGTTCTGCAGCAAAGTGGTCTGAGGCGGGACCGGGACACTTTTGCTTTTAGGCTTTTGGCTCTTGTCGGCGGAGGAGGCAGGGAGGGCGCTGGCAGCCTTGGCCCCGGGGTCTTTCCTCGGAGTGTGGCCGGGCGTGTCCACCCTGCCTTTCATGGCTAGGAGCTTGGCCGCTGCATTGAGCGCGGAGCACCTTTTCCCCAGCACCTCTAGTGCAGGAGGCGTGGCGGGAACACTGTTGGCCTGGCGTTTGCCCTCAGTGGCGCTGTGAGATCCGGCGGACATCCTGGTGACCCTGACGGAGGATGTATCACTGCCGGACTCGCCGCCTGTGGACGCAGCGTTGCGCCTGTCGGAGCTCCGCGCGGCCCTCTTCCCTGGTCGGCTGCTCTGGCCACCGCCATCCTGCTGGTCTGCTAGGCTGCGCTTAGCTGAGCGCGTCAGCCGCCGCTCCTTCCTGCTGCCAGAGTTGTCGGAGTCGGACGAGGAAGAGGAGGACCTCGACCGTCTTTTTTGAGCGGTGCCTTGCTCCTCTGTGGCCTCCGCCTCTCCCCCGTTGCCCGTCTCTTCTTTGTGCTCCTCATTGGCCACCTCAGCGGTGCCATCCACCCGCCTCTTCTTGGTAGGGTGCCTGTTCTCGTAGGTCCTCTTGTGGTGAGCGTGGCGGGTGAGCGTGGCTGTGGAGCAGCCGGACGAGGGCGAAGAGGAGCGAGCCGAGTCCTGGCTGCTATGGCGACTGAAGGGCCGCTTGTGGCGGGCGGGGGCTCGCTCATCTCCATCGCTTCCCTCCACCACCTTCCGCTTGGCTTTGGAGCCGGGGAGGGAGGCTGCAGAGGAGGGAGCAGCGTCTCTCGCGTCCTGGGGGCTCTCCAGACATTGCTGCATGGGCTCAACGATATTGACCTCTTGAATATCCCTGCCGTCTGTCCCGCCATCTGCTTTCCACCCGACAGCGTCAACCGCCATATCGGTTCTTTTCTCCGAGTCACTGTTCCCTGCCGACTCTTCCTCGGATGGCAGTGGGCCACTGGAAGCTGCAGGTGCAGCAACTAGGGACACAGTAGCGGAGCCTGCCTTGTGTGTTGGAGGGCAGGGAGTGATTGGTGGAGGGACGGTGGTTGGGACTGGGGTGACTGTGGCAGGAGGGCAGGGGGTGACTGTGGCAGGAGGGCAGGGGGTGACTGTGGCAGGAGGGCAGGGGGTGACTGTGGCAGGAGGGCAGGGGGTAGTTGGTGGAGAAATGGATGTTGGGACTGGGGTGACTGTGGCAATGGAGTCTTGGGTAGATGTTGAGACGGGGTTTGTTAGAGCTGGGGCAGCAACTGTGACTGTAGATGTGGTTGATGAGGGGTAGTCTGGGGCTGATGGGGTTGTTACGGTGACCGTCCTTGAAGGGACAGTGTCAGTAATGGATGGGGTTGTTACGGTGACCGTCCTTGTAGGGACAGCATCAGTAACGGATGGGGTTGTTACGGTGACCGTCCTTGTAGGGACAGCGGCAGTAACTGAGGATGGGGTTGTTACGGTGACCATCCTTGTAGGGCCAGGCGTGACTGAGGATGCGGTGGTTATGGTGACCATTCCTGTAGGGACACCAGTAACTGCAGATGAAGTTGTTACGGGGACCGTCTTTGTAGAGACACCAGTAACTGAGAATGGGGTTGTTATGGTGACCGTCTTTGTAGGGACAGCACCGGTAACTGAGGATGGGGTTGTTACGGTGACCGTCTTTGTAGGGACAGCACCGGTAACCGAGGATGGGGTTGTTACGGTGACCGTCTTTGTAGGGACAGCACCAGTAACTAAGGATGGGGTTGTTATGGTGACCATCTTTGTAGGGACGGCAGGTACTGATGACGCGGTTGTTACGGTGACCGTCTTTGTAGGGACAGCACCAGTAACTGAGGATGGGGTTGTTATGGTGACCGTCTTTGTAGGGTTAGCACCAGTAACTGAGGATGGGGTTGTTACGGTGACCGTCTTTGTAGGGACAGCAGGGACTGATGATGCGGTTGTTACGGTGATGGTCCCTGTAGAGAGCACAGTAACTGAGGATGGGGTTGTTACGGTGACTGTCTTTGTAGGGACAGCACCGGTAACTGAGGATGGGGTTGTTATGGTGACCATCTTTTTAGGGACAGCAGGGACTGATGATGCAGTTGTTACGGCGATGGTCCTTCTAGGGAGCCCCGTTACTGAGGGTGGGATTGTTATGGTGACCGTCTTTGTAGGTCCAGCTGTAACTGATGATGCGGTTGTTACGATGATGGTCCCTGTAGGGACGCCAGTTCCTGAGGATGGGGTTGTTATGGTGACCGTCTTTGTAGGGACAGCAGTTACTGATGATGCGGTTGTTACGGTGACTGTCTTTGCTAGGGCTGAAGCTGCCATTGCTTGCATGGGAGCAGAATTTGGAGCACAGACAGCAACGGTAGGTGCAACAGTTGTTAAGGAGGCTTGAGTAGCAGCTGTTGTTAATATCTCTACTGGTTTGGTTGGGGCATTAGTGGTCACCACAGTAGTGCTCGTGCCTGTAACCCTAGGTGCTTTGGGGGACGCAGCTACATTAGCAGCAGGCCTGGATGAGGTTGTGACAGAGTCTGTTGGGGCTGAAATGTTCGTTTTTACCACACCCTCCGCAGCTGCTATCATAGTCATTTGAAAGCCAGGAGAGGAGGCTAAAACAGGTGCTGGAGGGGTATTAGTTGGACCTAATGTGGTGGTAGTTACTGTCTTTATAGGTTCAGAAACACAGAGCGGTGTAGAGGGCACATGAGATTTGGGTGATGGCGTTACGGTAGTGGGGACTGGCATTTCATTTACTGTCACAGAAGCTGTTGTGATTGTAGCAGTGTCTACATGGATATTTGTATTGGAAGCTCCCACAGGTGCTGAGATGGTAGTTTGTGGCTCCTGAACTGTAGAAGCTGCGTGTTTAGCAGCAGCAGCAGGAGATGGGGCTGGAATACCGGCAACATGATGAGTGGTTAGGGCAGCTTTATTTACTTCTGGGGAGGGAGGGGGAGCAGCTGGAGGCACCGTAGGGATCTGGGCTTTGCCTGTGCAGACCTGGCCTGAGCGTGAAGTCGAGGGCTGATCTGTAGCAGACACTGGGGCTGGGCGTGTTCCTCTGGCCTTAGTGTCTTCTGTTTCGGTGGCCAGGGAGCTTGGACCGGTGCTGACCATGGCAGGTGCATGGGGGTGGTGCTCAGGCTTAGATTGTGGTGTGGACTCACGTGGCGGTGCAGCCGTTGGCACTTTATTACAGTTCTGTCCTTTCCTAGCGTTTTTTAGGTACGAGTCTTTCCGGGGGCGACCCCTTTTCCGTTTTGGGGAGAGAGCCTGCGAAGGAGGAAGAGGTGCCACACGTTCAGGCTTGGGAATCTTAGGGGGCCGTCCCCTCTTTCTTTTCACCACGACAGTATTGTCAGAGTCCGTTGGTGCGGTCCTGTCTTTGCCTGGCGCCGTGTCCGTTTTCCTGGCTTGGCTCAGTCCTCTGCCCCTGCCCCCGTGGTGGTGGTGGTGCTGCTGCTGCTGCTCACCCAGCTGGGCGGCCATGCGAGACTCCGTTTCCAGCCGCCGTCGCACAGGAAGATTCCTTAACACGGGCATGTCTGGAGAGTGGTGGGATGGGGAGTACGGAGGATAGCTTCTGACAGGCTGGGAGGCTGCAACAACGTTAGGAGTGGAGTCGTGGTCCTGAGTGGATTTGGAACCCTCTTTCGTTCTGCCTTCAGGGCTCTGTGGAATAGAGTCTCTGCTTGGCTCATCGAGCGAGCCGGCTAGGTGCTCCTCTGCAACAGTCTCCTCAGAGGAGCCTGGGCCTCCCGTGCTGCTGGCTCTCCTCCTCCTCTTCCTCGGCTCCTTCTCCTCCACCACTGTAACCAGACGGCCCGGGAGCTTGCGCAGGACTTTAGCCGAGGGAGAGTCTTCCGCTAGGCCACGGAGGACCTCCCCGTCGGCTGACTTCCGCTTGCGCGGGGAGCGGGCGCTGGCTGAGTTGGGATCTCCCTCTTTGTGGTCCTCGTGGTCCAACGGACAACTGAACTCTAGCGATGACGCCCTTTCCCCCTCTTCTCTAGCACACTCGTCCTCAGCCTCACTTGGAGGCAATGTTTTTCCCCCGGGGGGAGACGTGGGGGCGGTGGAAGGCACTGGGCTGGAGAGGAAGCGGTTTGGTAGAGACCTGGTTTTAGTGGTCTGACCGTCTCTTCCAGGAGAGGAGGATGGATGCGTGCATGCGTCTTGGAGCCTGGCTGAAGAGGGGGTCTTGGGGTGGTCTGTGTGGGCTGGGGTGGAAGCAGCACATTCGTCTTTGGCAGCTCCTCGACCTCTCAGACAAAAGCGGGGCGTCTCTGGCCCAGGAGAGGTTCCACGCAGTCTGCCGCTGGCCCTTGTGGAGGTTGCCGTCTTGTCCTTGGGCTTGCGGCCACGGCGGCCTGGAGTGGGCAGAACGGGCTCCACAGAGGCCGGCGGGGACGAGTAATCGTCGTCGTCCTCGTCGGATGATGCATGGAGCTTCAGCCCCTCCTCCTTGGCCTGGTCCAGGCCCTTTCTTGCAGCCTCCACCTGCTCCTAATCTCACACACAAACACACAGCGCAATCGGTTCAGCACAACTATGTACTAAAGCTAGCGAGCATTGCTTCAGTTCATGTATCTAACTCTCCAAATAAGTAATAGCAACATGTGGTCCTACCTCAGCTTGCTTAAGTTCCTCTTTGCACACATCCTCCAATGAGGCTTCCAGGAAGTTCATTGCGTAGCGCTCAATGGGCGTAAGCTAAGTAGACAAAGAATACAGTGCTTTACTTAAGAGCCGACTTACACCTTGTATGTGATTACAGCTCGAGTATATACGTCAACACAGGAACACATGAATGCATACAGATCTGAGCAAAACCAAACTGCTGAACTAATTCGGTTGACGAGACAAGTAATTCTGCCAGACAAGACGACCCAAAACCCTCACCTGCTCCACCAGAGCTGCAATTTCCTGCTCAGCCCTGGAAAGCTCTTCCACTTCCTCTTGATCTCCCCCATCGTCCAATGGGATGTTCTCATTGAACTCAGCCAGCTCTGCCACCTGTTCTGCTTTGGCCTGCGAGGCTGCCACTATATCCTCCTCATCCTCTGCTCGACACAGGGCCTGTAAGAACAGTTTGACATAATCGGGTTATCTTCCGAAGCCTGCGTTATATTAAAACGAGTCAGATTAGTCAAACTGACTGAATTCGCTTTGTAAATACAGTGTGCCAAAAGGCATACAAATCAGAATGTATTTATGTGCCGCAAAATAAGGAAATTCTCATTCTTAAATCTTTACAGTGCACCACAAATATTAAACACATTTTATTCTTAATTTTATTTTCATAAACCGTATATTAAAATATGAACACACAAAAATATATAAAGGTCACCCCTCGCCTCGATGACAGGGTCCCAACCTACACCCGTTCCTGACCTGCTCTAGGATTGTAGTGCTCTGCTTGTTGATCGACTCTTCCTCCTCAGCCTGGGGCACAGACAGCTCCAGCGCCACCTCTCTCTTCTCGCCTTCATTCACATCAAACAGCTCACGTATGGTTTGCTAGGAGAAGATACACAATCACGTCATGTCAGTTATAGACGTGTGAATTAGGGATTTAAAGGCTACCAGCACTGCAAAGTTCCGACTAGCCGATTATCATTCTAAATATTAATCATCATTAAAACCATGTTTGATTATTGCACTGAAAAACGGACTACCATCATCCGACATGAACCAGTTAGCAACAGTCTGCTAGACGCAGCGTGTAATGCACGTTTGTTTTGCTTCAACAAAATCCTGGCGGAAGACAGCGGCAGCACTCCTTAGCACACAGAGTGAACACAGCTTAGCAGATGCACTCTGCTTCCCGAGTCTGCATTTAGACGGACGAAGACTATCCCCTCAAAGAAGGGTACCTGCGAATGTCATTTTCTGGCTCTCTGGACCTGCTCCCCTTTCAGCGGAGCCGTGCTTGTGTTTGCTTTGTGCCAATTAAACATGTTATGTACAACGGGCTGAAGGAGCACTGTGACTGCCTTATTAAAAAAACTGCATGACTAGCATACACTTAATTAAATATTTGTCTTAGTTTGTAATCCTGCAGGCCCAGCACATTCAATAATTCCAACAGTGTATAGGCTATACAGAAGCATATAGCCTAGTCTACTGTATGTAACTGTTACTGTGTTGTCATAGAGGTATGCTATGTTGATATATTCATGATTCTACATGTTAAACTGCCTACGGTACCTGCGCTCTCATCAGCTGCACTATGTCCGAGTTGGGATCACTACCAGTAGGCTTTCCCTCTCTCTAAAATGATTACTAAATTATATGATCCTTTTAAAATGACAAAAGCAGAGTGGCAACTGTCAACTACCGATCGCTACTCACAAACAGCGAGACTTTGTAAGACCAATGTGCCGTAATACTGCTGTACCATCGGTTGTCTGATATAAAAAAAAAAATTAAAAAAAAATTTAAAAAAAAAAAGCATGCCTTGTTACAATACATCCATAGATTAGTCAACAAGGAGCTATATTGTCAGGTAAACATAAACTGAACTTTATATTTCACACATTCGTTGTAATTAGCTAGTAGTAGTAGGAGTGGGGTTAGGGACAATGCGTTTTCTCCGCAGTGAGCAATGTCTGTCCCTGCAGTTTCCCCACTTTGAAAAAGTTGAATCCAAAGCGCACCAAACTTAACAGCGGCAACAGCGTTTCGAGTGGGAGAGACTGACAGACCAACGAACAAGAACCTACTACTATCAAAAAATAAATAGAACACGTTTAACAGACTAGAATTACTGTTGTTCATAGTTTCATGTGTAATTGTAAACACCTACTGTCTACCATACTCATTTGGGTTGTGTGAAATGACTGTACCTCTTTGAAGAAGGCAGTGGTGAAGTTTCCTCCTTCGATGGCCATATCCCCAAGCATCCTCTTCTGATTGGCTTTCTTCAGGATGTTCTCCTCCACAGTACGCTCACTGATCAATCTGGTCGAGGTGGAACACAAGGAGGATGAGAAACCTTAAATATGACTGTTTAAATAGCATTTCAAATAAATGCTATACACAATGCTGGTAATTATGCATGTACTTATGGGTTATGTATGGATGAATATGAGTACTGAGTACAAATCAGTAAAGGGTCAGGGTGTTAACATTAATGGCCAAAACTATATTTTCAGTACAATGCACCTTTTACCATGTACACAAATGAAGACAATAAACAGATAATTGCTTTAATATTAAAGTGTGAGGTGCCTTGCTACTGGCAACGTGGAGACCTGGCATTAAATGTACCTGTTGAAAAATGCTAAAAACAGCTCCATGGTGCCATTTTAAATATTATAGCAGGATGCTAAATATTTCACTGAATGCCTAGTTAAACTGTAGCTATATATGTAGATTTAATTTACAACCCTTTAATCCAAAGCGATGTACATACAACATGTAGTACATTTGTCAAAAGATAGTTGTTTTTTCGAACGTGTCTATTCCACTTCTGCCTAGACCCACACCAAAACACACCACCAGGGTGGACCTGGTACCTGTAAATATGGACGTCTCTGGTCTGGCCAATGCGGTGGCAGCGATCCTGTGCCTGGGCGTCCATGGTGGGGTTCCAGTCACTGTCGTAGAACACCACCGTGTCTGCGCCTGTCAGGTTCACCCCCACGCCCCCGCTACGGGTCGACAGGATGAAGCAAAAGATGCGTCTGTCTGCGTTGAAGCGCTCCATAAGGGACTGAGGGAGAGATGTGCGGTTTAAGAAAACAAAGTGAGATGTCTCTACTAATATAATGTCACCAATATGCCTGTTGCTCTGCTTGACACATAAACATTGCAAGTGATGGGACAAGGCATGGGACACATCTGAACCACATTGGCATATACTGTACAATCACCTGTAGATGGTGCTGTTCCTACAATTTGATCGTGTTAGTATGGCAGATCCATGTAGAAGAGATGGTTGCGAAAATGGTTCTAAATTAAACGGTCACATGGTAATGAAGCCGCAAAACCGTTCCAGGAAGTGCTTGATGGGCAGTTCGAACAGATAAATACAGATAAACAACTGCAATTTTTGGTCATTAGTTATCAATAAAACCATTTATTTACAGTCACAATACAATTTATACGGTACTTCTAGTATTTGCTGCCATTTTCCGGGAACGTTTTTTTGATGCAATCTCCTCTTCATTACTCTAACGTATGGTTACACTTAAGGTTCATTACTATGGTTACACTTAATCACCACACCTTGGATTTTAAGAAGACATGCAAAGAAAACCCTGCAGGCTCTGACCTGTCTCTGTTCCACGCGTGTGCTGCCGTCCAGCCGCAAGTAGATGTGTCCATGGTAGTTCAGGAACTGCTCCAGCACGTCCAGCATGCGCGTCATCTGAGTGAAGATCAACACGCGGTGGCCACCGGTCTTCAGCCTGCGCAGCAGAGTGTGCAGCGTCTGCAGCTTACCTGCACGGCAGCGCAAGACGCAAGGGAGCGGCTGTGAGCATGTTCCATTGCTCACATAGAAAGTCTACCGTATATGCACAACTCCACTTTCTATAAACGGCACAGATGGACCACCACGTGTATATAGTCATAATCTTATTAGGCCTTTGCTGCTTTCTTTATGTAAACCTACTGTATAATGCAGTTAGTCTGTTGAGATTTGACACCCTGCTACAGCCGGCTAACATAATCAAGATTATCCGGACAATCGGGACACATTCAACGACACAGAAGTGAAACCACAAGGGAATGATTGGCCCCCTAGTAGGGCTGCACAATTAATCGAATTTCGATCGTGATTACGATTTTGGCTTCACTCGATTATGAAAATTATAGATCGCGATTATGTTTAAAATACGTGCTCTGCTGATAGAAAACTCTGCTATGTGTCAAATCA
>JAODVN010031358.1:0-10828 GCA_025434125.1 Chologaster cornuta
GAGAGAGAGAGAGAGAGAGAGAGAGAGAGAGAGAGAGAGAGAGAGAGAGAAAGATGGAGAGCATAGTTACGGTTTAACATATTTATCTGAGTTTGGCTTGTTCTTCATGGCACTGATGAGAAAGTGTTTATTATTCTAGCAACACTGACTAAGGGGTTATGGTATCAGTAATGACAGTGGGGCTCTCTGAATTTATCAACTGCTCACGGCTGTTTTTATACATATTGAATGTATTGTCTGCACCTAGTATTGAAATTAGAGAGAAGGAATGTGAAACACAACTAAAATATCAGCTAACCACAATTATGTTAAATCAGCATTGCAAGCCAAGTACATTTGTAATAAAGGCCAACTAAAAAAATTGTTATTTATTTTGAATAACTCATTGTGTAAAAATACTAAGTATTAAGTACAAGCCTATCTCATAAATGATTGGTCTGTAAGTGTAGCAGCTAGGAAAGGACAAGAGGTTGAAAGAGCAATGACTAATATGCATGTAACATGTAATTCATGCTCATTCACTCTAATGTGTCTTTTCCTTTTAGGTAATTCTCTGGCCTTGTGACACAAACATACCTTCAAAGAGAGTTGTTGACCCATGCTTCCCTTAGCCCCCACCCAATTAGCTACGAACACACACACACACACACACACGCCTACAGTATACGGCCATACACACAAGTCTGTGACTGGGTAATGTGGACTTCAAAGATGGCAGGTGGCGAGAGAGTGACCTAGCTTGACCGCTGTGTGGGAAACCAAGGCAGCCAGTGTAAACAAGCAGCCTCCGGGCTATGACTTTGCAGGTTACCTGCCTCGCCACATTACAGGCTGTATATAAGCTCTCAGGGTGCAGGGCCTGGGAAGGGCAGGGTGCTGCTATTCCCTCTCTCTTCGCTGCACTGTTTCCTCGGCTCCTGGCGCCCTGTGGCAGACTGCGTCCTCTCATAACCACCCCCACCACCTCTCCAGTCTCCTCATCTGGGCAGAATTAGCAGGGGCTGGTGTGTCACGCATGACTCTGATAGACCAACGGCAGCGTGGAGACATGGAAACTGCTCCAGTGGAAAATTCTGCCCTGGACCCAACTTACCCAGCCTGCCCTTCCCGAGCCCCCAAGCCCCCGACCACAAGCCCTGGAGCACAACAATACTGCCACCTGGACTGAGGAGGTGGGGGGGGGGGGGGGGCTGTCCAGGAAGAATGATGTAGCAAAAGAGACATAGAAAGCAACTGGGTCAGAGAGAGAGAGATAGGTAGAGAAAGAAAGAAAGAAAGATAGAGAGAGGTAGGAAAGAGAGAGGTGGAGAGAGAGAGATGGGGTGGGGGGAGACAGAGATAGATACAGTAGAGAGGGAGAGAGAGATAAAGAGGGAGATAGAGAGAGAGAGCTGTGGGAGCTTGTTCCAGCTGTTTGTTGAAAAACAGCTTTCACGCGGACCAATCCGAGTCGAGTGCTGCCAGCGGTCGACAGAGTCGCGAGGAGGCGGGTCGCGGCCTGCCAATCACGGTGATGCATTAATCTGTTGACAAGTCCAGCTGCTTCGCTTTGCTCAAGCCTTTCCAGAGAGCCCTGAGCAAATTGGCTGTCCTCTCCAGCCAGAGGTGGCTGGCTCAGATCTATGGGCTGAGCTGTTACCTGAGGCGAGGCAGGCCAACACGCTGTCTCCCTCCAGAACAACTACCCTAAATTATACCCCTACTAAGCTCAAATCACTGGAGGCCATATGTGTACGAATGTGCAAGCTAGCTTGATAGTGTACGCGCTGGCTCACTTGCAATGCACACCAACACACACACACAAAACAGAGGGAGGAGAAGAGGAAAAAGCAAGGGGTCCTTTCTCGACCACTTATTCTCAAACAGTGTCCAAGGTTAGCGGCATGAGCGTCCGCAGCGAGACAAAGCTGTGTGCTGTAATTACACTGTGATGGCTGCTGGCAGGGAATGCAGCCTGCCCATAGCTCTCCACCGCTGTGCATTCTCAGGGGTGTAGAGGACGATATAAGCACACACGCTATACTCCTACTCACAATCACAACTTGTTTTGACAGCAGAACATGTGCAATGTGTAGGTGAAAATGTATATAAAAGTTCTCCATGTTGTATATTATTCTTATGTCGCAAATGGCACACCATCCTGTCTCAGTGTGTGAGACAGGATTATTAAAATACACTTCGAGAGATAAGAAAAAAACACAAGCATCTAGTTCTGTGAATAAATAGTTAGTTCAGATAGTGTTCAGTCGTTTTTTGTTGTTTTGTTGCATGTTGTATTATTAGTATTACTATTGGTATGGATATTTAGGGAGAACCGTAACCTTGGCAGCATGGATGTCATTATCCGTGCAATGTGTGCCTGTGCAATGATATGAGATTAGAAAATAAATAAAACAAGCAGGTCAATATTTAAAGGTGGAGAGAAGAAATGTTTTTGTGGCCCCCATCTGGTCATGAAATGCAACTGCACGGAATTTTTTTGTGCATTTACAGAAACAGTGTTGAGACAGAAAACAACACTTTCTTGTTCCCATGGTATAGTTCCCATCAAAGTTGTAGTAGTGGTAGTACAAATATGTCCTTAATCCAGTGGTTCCCTTTTGGTCCTGTAGAGCCGGTGCCCTGCATTTTTTTGATATCTCCCTGGTCCAACCCACTGATTCAAATGAATGGGTTGTTTTCAGGCTTAATCTTGTAAAATGCTGTACCTGAAGGAAAATGTACTCTTAATTAGAATTGTATAGCACAGTAAACCTTTTTAATTCTATAAACGTATAACGTCCGTATAATTGCAATCACTTTACCGTTCACTGTTTTGACGAAAAAAGAGCTGAGCCAGAAGGCAAAGTTCTCGATCAACCAGGCAATTTTCATTCCTAAACTCACCTATGGTCATGACGGAAAGAACAAGATCACAGGTACAAGCGGACAAAAACATTTTTCTCAGAATTGTGGCTGGCGTCTCCCTTAGAGATAGGGCGAGCTCAGATATCCGCGAGGAACTGAGTAGAGTCTATGCTCCTTTGCGTGGAAAGGAGCAATTTGAGATGGTATGGGCATCTAGTAATGATGCCCCATGGGCACCTCCCTTGGGAGGTGTTCCAGGCAAGCATAGCTGGGAGGAGGCCTCGAGAAGACCCAGGACTAGGTGGAAACTACAAAGATGAGTGCACAGTCTTTCTGCTAGTGACACTGAACAAAGTAAAAAGGCATTTGTCTTCAACCGTAATCAAAACTACCATGCAAATTGTTTCCCGTAAGCCATTATTGTTCTCAGGCCACATCACAACCAGAAACCAGCTTCTCTTTACTCCTTGGTCATCTGAGCAAAAACAGTGCTGAGAATAAACCTTTTCTCTGTTCATCATTTTCTGTTTCCATCTCTGAAAAAGATACCTGGTAAACCTGGATTAATGGTGACTGGTACTATACAGACTATTGCATATCACAGTCGAGGTTTAATGCGTTGTTGGTTGAGGTGTGTGTGTGCGTGCGTGTGCGTGTGCGTGTGCGTGTGCGTGTGCGTGTGCGTGCGTGTGTGTGTGTGTGTGTGGGTGTGGATATTATTCTCTCTTTTCTCACAGTGCATTATTTGCTATAAAAAAAATGTTGGGGCATATTTAGTGAAAGGTCAGACAGCTCACCCTGAATTAGTCACTCCTAACACTGACAAATGGGGACTGTTTAGCAAGTATAAGTGATACTAGACGTGAGCAATGGACTAATTATGATTAAGTAATAGAACACTGTAACACACTGTAGATATCTAAAATGCAGTAGTTAGATCTGGGCATCAGTATAATTACCTCACTAAACACAAGGAGGTTATTACGAGTATTGTGAAGCCAAAGACACATTTCCACAAATGGATAATAAAGTTATATCTTATCTTATCTTATCTTATCCTATCGTAGTGTATCTTATCTTAGATATAGCAGAACCTGTTTTAGTTGGAACAATATTTTGACAGAGAAGAGAAGAAAGAAGATATAAATAGATATAGAGAAAGATAGATATTTTTTATTTATGTGTATTTTTCCTCTTTTATCGTTGTTGTTAATTATTGTATTATTATTATTGTTGTTGTTGTTACTGTGTCCTTTAAAATATACACACTGTTATTGTTCTTATTGTCATTATCAGCGTTATTACTGTGGGACTATGTGTCCTATTGTTTGTAATGTTGTTGTTCTTATTGAGTGCTACCTGCCCTCTAGCTTTGGCAATGCTGTTGTAATAACTGCTAATAAAGCTAACTTGAACTAACTTACTTGAAAGAGAGAGAGTGGTGGAGACAGACAGCCAGAGAGACAGACACCAAGGGAGAGACAGCGAGACAGAGATTGGGAGCATGTAAGGCCTGGTGTCTTTGATGTTGGCCGTGGAGTGCCCACATGTCCAGCGCCTCGCTGCCAGGAAATTTCGACTCCGTCCCCCTGGAGCCCCACTGACTGCTGGGAGAAACAGTCTCTTTTTGATGTTCTATAGAGAGATCTCCAATGTAATTTATCCTTTCATCTCTTTTGTCTGTGATTCATCCAGACTTGGCAATGTTTCGAACACTAGTTAAAATTAATATCACGTTGCTAAGAGTAACCACTGTGTTTGAGAGAGAGAGATAAAACTTTAAAAAAGACTGAAGGATAAAGTATAAATTCAAGGTTTACACACAATGTAATTATGTATACATTAAACCATCCTTTTAATATCACAATTATCATAATTAATGCATTGACCAATTAATGCATTGACCAGTTGCATACTATTCATTCTTAATTCATGTTTATTAAAAAGTCATATTAATCCACATTTTAAACCTAAAGTTTTGTTTAATTATGACAGATGCATACCGTTGTTGTATGAATAGTGTCAATACTGTATGTGTGAAGCCTTAAATAACATTTGGCCAATGGCCACACTGACCTCAAGATACCAATTTAATTTATTATCCTTATAGCCTTTTATACAGGTTAATATCTGATTGGACCCTGTTTAGGCTATTAGAGCTGATTTACTCTGCCAATGTAGAAACTTCCCCAGTTCCAACATCTGTCTAATTTCTATTGTGAAGCGAGCTTGGAAATAGGTCTGCTCTGGAGAACATACCGGGTCTGTTTTTTTACCCACCCCCAAAAAAGAAACGGGCTTCTTGTGATTCACAAGCAATTGCCAGTGAGGACAGGCATAAACAGCTGTTTTGCGTTGCCCTCAGCTTGCTCTGTGTTTTATTAATCATCCCTCGGTTCACCCTGGTGATTTATAGCTTGACAGAGTCACAGTCTGAAAGGGACCCAACAGTGGAGAGAAGGACGGAGCCGGCTTGGGTGTTAGCCTTTGCACGGAGTTGGATTAATGTTCAACAGGCTGCTGTTTGGCTAAAGGCAGATTGCTTTTCAAGTGTGCACCCCCCCCCCCCCCAAATGCCACCACAGCACTCCTCTGCACCACTCTTTATCATGTCTACAGCTGTATTCACAGAAAGGGAGGGGTCAAGACTAATCATTGGTTGTTTATTTCTAACAAAGTAGGAATCATCTGATTATAATTTTTAAATATCTCATACAATGCCACAATGCCGTGGGGTCAGCTCAAATGAGTGACAGCCTACCATTGACCCTAGCGTGCAATAGGCTTGTCATTTTATACTCTACAGAAGATAGATTAGGTTTAAAGGCCTCTTTGTAAATCCACAAGTCATAAAGTAGAATACAGCAGCCTAATAACTGATGGACAAGCTTTAACGTTACTTTGAGATGCAACAGCTGCTTTCATGTTTGGAGACCAAAATAAAGACGCTGGTAAGCTGCTCTTAAGTCACAACAAACAATGCAATTAACAGCTTTTAGAGGTCAGTGGAGAATGCTTGTGAATGATGACTGGGTCCACTATTTTTGACAATGTGCAGGTATGCCCCTCATTCGCGTATAGGGAAAACAGGACTAGCCCATTGTCATTGAGTTGTATTGCTCCTAATTGCATACGATTAGACTACACAGCGCATGGATTTGTTTTGAGTTAGCTTCAACCTGAAACATATGGATTCTAATTTTTGGCAGGCTTACATTGCGAGTGCCTGACCTCTTCCTCTGGCTCTTTTGTTTCAGGGGCTGGGGGTAGGGATTCGAGGGGACTGCTTATCACTCTGACACAGGATGACAACAGGGGCTTTGGGGGGTAGTGATAGTGACACTCAATTGTTTTCATGTTGTGGCACATACGCAACCAAAACAACGAGTGCGCTAGCATCCCCACAGATTGTTATTATCAGTTGTATTTACATCTACATCAGTTCTACTGTATAGCATTTTGTTTTTGGATAGACTTGACTGATCACCATTCCATTGTGACAGGGAGACACACGTAAGAAATGATGGCTACAGTTTACAGTAATGAAAACAAGTGTTACGTATGGGTTTGGTGCTCATCTGTCGGGGATGTGGTTCTCGGGTCAGGCTTGGGTAACGGGGGGTGGTGACGGGAGATAGGGGGAAGTTTCTCCGTCACAGGTGCAGTTCTTTCGAGTGTCTGTGGTTTACACACAAGTAGCACAGCTGTGTGTTCTTATGCTTGCCTAGCAACAAAGACGAGACTGCTGCCAGGGCTGCAGTGATAAGCCTGAAAGCCATTAGACATGATAGTGACCGAACATGATTTACACAAGATGTATGAGAAAAGAACAGCTCACTTAAGTAGGCCTGCGCATGGTGTACAAATAGTTTTAAAAGGCACTACATTCCTAGAATTGGGACCATGGCAACACAGAATTGCTATGTCCATATAACAGTGTTGTTTGGTCCCTTAAAACAGAAATACAGAAAAAAAAGAAAAAAAAGTTTCCTAAAACAAAAACTCACATTCAACCACTTTCACATATTACTCATCACCTACACAATGACGCAGACAATATCTAGAAATACTGTTCTTAGGACGTGGCCATGTTGTTACATCGACATAGCTATTAGCTGTTCTGTGTTGGCCATGTTGGCCACGTCCTAGCATCTAAAACATGCCAATCATAACTGATAATATATATCGGCAAAAGCATCATTTATTTTACATTATACTTGTAAAAGCACAGAGCCACTCAGAGCAGAGCAGTCCAGGAACAGGGGTCTTGTGCCCTGTCGTGTGCAAAACACCACAGCTCATAAATCACCGCTGAGCATGTTTGCATTGCGACGGACCCAAACAGAAGGGAGAACAGGGGTTAGGGCCGGTCGAACGTCGCCACCCGGCATGACCTTTTGACCTCTGGTCCCTATGTCTCCCCAAGCCTCAGCCCCAGAGGTCAGAGGTGGGACCACATCGCTTTCAGCTGAGGGGGGCTTAATGGCCTACCTCTGTCACCGCCTGCCATGGTCTGACAGGTCTATAAGGCCATGTCACCCTGGACAGACCTTGTGTGTTTGTGTGTGTGTGTGTTTTGCATGCATATATGCATGCCTTTATCTTGCATACAGGCCTGTTGCATAACATGGTAATAACAATGACTCCTATTGTGCTGGAGGCACACATGAACCAACCCCTGATACAGCATTACTTTGTGGCTCTAGTCATTGAACACAAGCACATAACCCCGAATATTTAAACAAGGATCTCTGTGGTGCTTGTTACACAAATGTCAATGTAAAATGAGAGCTGTGTGTTTGTGCGTGTGTGTGTGTGTGTTTGTGTGTGTGTGTGTGAATGTGCACACGTGCATAGATGTATGTGTGAATGTGAAGAGGTCCTGTGATACGAACAATGGTTCCTCTTCATCTAGTCATGTGGTGTGTGTGTGCGTGTATGTACATGTGTTGTGCTCATAGCTGTGCAGTCTAGTCACATGAATACACTATACAGTGCTAATGAAGAAGCGCTGTCCACAGGGAGCACCAGTGGTTAGACCTGAGCATCTCAGGCATCGTTGGCTATTGAGAAGAGCCTAGCGTGGTCACGGGGACCTGCCTGTCAACATGGACAAAGGTACTGTATGTCATCACTGAATGCATGCACGCAATCTATTGTGATTTGAATCATTGTTTCTTTCTCGTTTTGTAGCTTTAATGAAAACATGAGTTTTCTTTTTAGTTCACGTGTTTATTTAAATGTGCTTATGCTATAACCATGACCAGTGCATGCTAGATTGATAGCACATTGGTGTTGGGGTCAAGCTAAGAAGCATACGATGATATGATGCAGCGTGTTACGTCCTGAAACATAATAACCAGCATATTGCATGTAGGGTGCCAAACCTACTGTTAAGGATGTAATGCTGGACAGACAGGGGTTTTAATGTGCTTAAATAGTTGTCCACGCACGCACACACACACACACACAGACACACACACACACACACAGACGTGTGCACAGTTGAGGGTCCTTTGTGCTAGCCAATAATAAGATTTGGGCTATTGAGGCCTTTTTTAAACCCCTAATCTCTTGTGCTAGTGGGGTGCTTCTGTTGGCCATAGTCCAACACCCAGGTGATACAATAAAGCAGCCGTTGTTATTTGATGTGTGTGTGTGTGCGTGCATGCATGTATGTCTAGCACTAACATTTTTCGATGGATACTAGCCAGCTGAGTGCATTTGGCGGTGCCTGTTGAGTTTTTGTGCAAAACAGTTTTCTCTGCCAGATAACTAAATACAGTGTGTAATTGTTGTTCATGCCAAACACGTTCAAGGACAATGTATGGTTATTACACGACGATGAGGACGGATGCTCATCTCAAGTCATTCTAGGAAACAAAGCATCTTGCAGTGTTTTGTCTCCGGTTGTCCTTGCGGTGTCTAATTAGAGAGCTACATTAAAGCAGCCAGCATGACTCAGGAGAAGGCATCACTCCGGCCTCTTTTGATGGAGAGAAGTTGCTGATTTAATTATAGTCTTCGTTCATTCATGCTTCACCCATGGTCAGATGACAGGGATTAGCTGCTACTTATGGTCACGGCAGGGACATTGAAGATCACAAACATGAGCGCACATGCACACACACACACACAAGCCAACAATCAAAATGTTCTTTCATTAAAACAGTTATGTCACCTGATGCCACAACTCATGCTGAGAGGCAATACGAGCTACTTTTACTTTTTGCTAATTTACAATTGACTCATTGTTTACTCATTATATCAACATATATTTAAATGAAATAACCCACAGTACAGTAGAGTGTAATCATGTACAATGTGGTATAAAGTACAATAATTAGGCATAATGTTTTTAAAACTCCAAAACAAAGTCCTTGGACAGCTTAATAGTTGGCCTGCAAGCGCTGTTTTCAACATTTTATCTTATTAATTAAAATGTAGCCATTGACTTACAGTATACAATATTGTTTATATATTCTTGTAAAAAAAATTATCCAGTTGTGTTCCATTGATTTAGGTAAATGCATAAACTCCTGAAGGGTCCTGGGCTGCTTCTGTGGATGCTAGTGTGTGTCTGTTGTAACTGACTGAGCAAAGCACTTTGTCCTACAGTTGTTACACCATAGGCTGGTCAATGCAAGATACACATTTGGCAGTCTTCTGCTAATCAAACACATACAGAAATCTCCTGGCTTGCAGGAGGACAAGCAGTGGAAACAGTAGACGTGCCTGAGGCCGCCAGTGATACATTACTAGCTAACCTTGAGGGACTTCTCGGCTGACAGCAGGATCAGAAAACTGCAATCAGTGCCACATGCTGTATGAAGACCCTTGCTCTATTAAATCCATGTGCTTGCTGCAGTGCCATGCAGCCACTAGTGCCAGGAAGGAGAGGTGGCCGAGGGCATTTGCCAGCCTGGCTGAGAGGTGGCACATGGATGGAAACTGTGACAGAGGAATCTGGTATGTGGCGGACGAGGAGCATGATGGTCTGGCAAACACTGGCCATGGAGATGTAGAAATGCACCTTTACATCCCCAGCTGTTTCATAGTGCCATTTACAAGAGAGCAGGTGTGAGGCTATTACAATCTCCCTTCACGTGTTCAATCAGAAACATGGACAGCCCTGCTGCCGGTCTGTGTGAGAAAGAAAAACCAGTCCGCCTATTAGGTCAGTGGCAGGAGAGGCCGTGAGGAGATCAGGAGACGCACGGAGGAGAAGAGGAGTAATCTGTGAGGATTAACGGTTACGCCTCCAAAAGGTGAATCACCTAGCATTCAGTGTAAACCTCACACACATCATATCTGTTACGCAGCTCACACTGAAGGCCAACACTCCGTCTATTGCGCCAGCATGCATTTGCATGAGCATGCCAGCTCATTCTCACACACAAACAGCACACAGGAGACACGCACGCACGCACGCACACACGCGCACGCAAACAGAAATCAGACGCAGAGCAGGAGGGGCTCCCTCTCACGCGAATAGGCATACGTGTGACTGAGCACAGTTGGCGCACTGCCAAAAAGAGATGTGAGTGTGAGGAGGGGAGGGAGAGAGGGGACACAGGTGTCTGGGACAGAAGTAAAGAAAAGAAAACTCAGCAAAAGGGGAGAGGAGAGACGGGGAGAGGAAAGGAGAGAAAAGGAGAGGAGTTAAGATGGGAGCGAAGGAGAGGTCTGTTATTCCACTATGAAGCCAGCCCAGCAAGAGCCAGGACACATTGTAATGACTCCAGAATGGAGCGCGCCCTAAACAGAGGCGAGTCACGCGAGCCGTCGTGCCACGAGGAGAGACCATCTGACAGAAGGAAGCCGAGCGTCCACTGCAGGCCTCCGGGCCGTGTCATATGGGCAGACGTGCTGCCTTGACGCTCCCTGGCCTCTCCGCATGCTTACAGTAACGTGCACATAGAAACGCAAGGGGGGAAAAGTGTGTGTGTGTGTGTGTGGGTGGGGGGGGGGGGTCTTTGAC
>JAODVN010031574.1:0-10824 GCA_025434125.1 Chologaster cornuta
TACATATCACAGCTCTGACTGGCTGGTTTCTTGACCAATAGCTCTGGGGCCTGCCACTTCCTCATGCCAAGCACTTCACTTGGAGTGGCTATAGGGTTCTTTCTTGTATAGACTCCATCCAGGCCCCAAAGCTTGGCAGTGTATTCCCTGCTGACCAAAACACTGCAAGCTCGGACGTTTCCATGAAGAAGATCTTTGCTATGAAGGAATTCCTAATTAGACAACAACACAGTGTAAAGGTTTGTGGTTACTCAATGTGTGATTACAGTATTCAAACACTTTGAGTAATGCAATTGACATTAATGAAAGGGAACAGAGACATTTAAAAAGGTTAGTACAGGGTTACAGTTCGCAATCCTGGTCCCAGAGGGCAGCTGCCCTGCATGTTTTAGATGTCTCCATGCGCCAACACATCTGATTCAAATTGATAGCTCGTTTGATCAGCCGATTCATGTGAATCAGGTGTATTGGAGTAGGGAGACTTCTTAAACATGCAGGGCTGTGGCCCTCTGGGACCAGGGTTGGGACCACTGGTGTTGATGTAATTTGAAAGTCAAACATACAGTAGGTTTAAACCAATGAATATGCCTATCGCACATCTGCATACTAACCAGCGCTGTGGCAACCTGTTTAGCCATGGTAAAGATTCGTCTCTCAGTCATCTCACAAGGAGGATTTGTAGGTTGCTGACCAAAAAAAAAAAAAACATTTATTTTCAAACTGGCTTGTGACTTTAATAATAATAATAATAATAATAAAATTAACAGTAATACTATTTATTCCATTATATTTCACAAAAAGTGTGGAAAATTTGTAATGTATTGCAGCCTGTGAACAGGGAGCACTTCAAACAGCCATTTTCAATCTTTTTTGGTACACCATGGATATCTTGTCCATTGTCAGTGGTCTATTGGAACAACTGAATGAGACAATTAATTCACATCCTTGCCAGGCAGGCTTACCTGTCTACATCTCCACAGGAAGCTGAGCAGATCTCTGTTCTCCAGTTCCTCCACGACAGTAACCAGGGGGGCTCGCAGGGAGATCACGCCCAGCAGCTCTGGCAGGAAGGGATGTGGTCCCAGCTGGGCCAGGAAAGATGCAAAGCCTAGGAAGTTGTGCCTTTCCGTGGCATCAGCAGAGTCTTTGGAAGATGGATAAAAGCCAAGTGACCACCTTGACTAACATGTATTACAGGGGATTAACATTTCTAGCTACTCTAGTCCCGAATGCCCGTTAAAACTACAATACAGAAATATATTTTCTATATTTTTTCAGTTTTTAGAACAGGGATTGATTAAACAAAATGGATAATAGAGCACTCTACAAGGTCATAATCAGGTCATAAAACCAATGTGTAAATACTGACACTAGAAGTCTTGTAGCATGAAATGTAATTATACAAATAGTTTTAAAACAAAAAGCAAGATATTACAGTAGATCAAAATACAATGTATAAGATGATGCTTTTGCCTATAAAATGTGAGTCCAACAAGCGACGTTGCCTACTTCTATTCACCTACAACCAGGGACAACAAACAAGCACTCTAGAAGCTAATATCACTCACTCACCCTTGAGCACCCGTAGCACCACATTCCTGTTCTCCATACGCGCCCTGTAGAGGGACACTGCCGTGTCGGAGCGCAGGCAGAAAGCTGCGGGGAGAGGGGTGACCAGGTCGAAGGACCCGGGCAGCCGCTGGCGGGGCAGCTCTCTGGGCTGGACCACAGGGGTAAACCCGGTCTTGATACTTGGCTGGCGTGGTTGGTTGAAGGAGGATGAGACGTCTCTGTTGTAGGCGTGTGCGGGATTGAAGGTGGAGTAGGTGGTGGGTATGTCCAGCGCTATGCTCTCATGTTCCAGGACATTGATACCTGCTGGAGCTGTGGACAAAGAGGGAGTGGCAGGCGGGGGGGGATTAGTGAGAAAAAGTATTATGCTAATCAGGGATAACTTCAAGCATTAACATAAGAATACATAGTGTAAAGTAAATAGAGCTATTAGTCTTTGTGAAGTGTTGATATGGATATAATCCCGTGGGGAAGGTTCTGCTATCCATTTGACCCATCTAAACTATTTATGGGCACCCAGAGACAATTGTGATATTGCCCTGGCCAAGGGTAATGTCAGGAGTATTAACCTAACAACATACAAACTCCTAACAGGAATGCAACCAATCAATCACAGTCACCCAGGGCCTTGCTGCTAAACACCAAACCCCCCTGCTTTGTCATTTGATGTGATCTACTGAATGCCCTTTACCGTCGATGCCGTGCAGTACTCTCCTGGAGCGCTGGGATCTGTATGGCCTGTCGGAGGCATGTGGACGCAGGCGGTCCACCTTCTCTGGACAGAAGCGCAGCAGCAGAATGAAGACCAGCGTGACCAGGAAGGTCGCCACCAGCAAGACGGGCACCACTATTACATCCTGCTCATACACAGTGATCGCTGCACACAGGGGGAACACAGACGAGAGCATGTTTACCTTCAGTCTCACTTGGGCGTCAAAATAGAGCTACTGTGTGCGTGGCTTGTATTTACAAGGGTAAATACAGTCTGACATACAGAGCAGGATAAAGTGCAAGGGTAATATGCAAAATCAAATGCGTAACTTACCACAAATGGTATCCCCTATTTGGCAGGCGTAGCCTGACGACATCCTGTTATGTGAAAAAGAGACTGTGTTAATGTTGTAAAATGTATCCTGCTGGTATTTCCCTTGCTTATACATCAATTCAAAATGTAAGTTCAGTTTAAAAACCCATCTGTATTTCCATTTACGTGACACAATTATATTATGGGGAGTAAAACACAATAATAAATACACACTCAATACCTTAGGGCCTCAACGCTCAAATACCTTTAGTGTCTTTCTTAATGCCTTATAAAGCTTGGCAGTTAGATACAAGTATAATGTATCTGAGTCCTCTGCCTGTTTTACTCTGGGACACAACCTTTCAGATAAATAAGCACCTTGATGGTTCTCCCTTTGTCCCCAAAGTCAAAATCAATGACATGCTTCAGGTTGTACACAAAGTATGTCTCTAATCTGTAGTTCCATCTGTGCTACTAAAATAGCCACCATCACAATTAAGCCTGTGCTGTGGTGTACTGAACTGAACAAGGCAACGCTGAACACCCTTAACTCAAGCCACATACAGTATATTACTATTGTATTACCAACCATGGGCTGCATATGCAGTGTTACAGATTACACGTTCCCTAGGAACAAAGGCAGTAAGTAGAGTACACCTCCCAGTCACACGGAAACACAGCTAGAAAATGACTTGTTTGACATCATGGCTAGGATCACCCAGCCTAACCTGTACTGCTGCATTTTCCTCAGGGCTAGGTTATTGTTATGGCGCACACAGTCAACAGATACTTTACACACGTACACATACTGTATAGAAGACAAATACACAGCAAATACACACAAGGAATATCAAAAACACTGTGAGCATCAACAAACGCCTTGTCATTCTATGATCCTACGTATATTACAATCCATGTGTGTAGGCCTATATTACCAACCAAACAAAAGAATATCAACCAGTCTTTGCATTTGACTTACTTCTTCTATGCAATCCAATGTACAGAGTTAAACTCCAGTTAATTCTGCATCACTTGCTGCCCTGAATCTCACATGAGCAAGCACTTGTTACATCCTCCCTGATGTTGCTTTTACTATTCATGGTGTAATCCAGGCACCGCTCTACTGTTCACTCCTTGGCAGCCTTGCTCCTCTCAGGTGATTCGTCAGGCACAAGGGAGCCCTGCACTGCTGTGTTTATCCGGTACACCTTACAGTATGATCTGAACTACACCCTCCTAATCTCCGCCTTTCCTGCGTGCTATCAGGAGGGTGATATTAGGTATTGCACTGGCTTCAAGGACTTAATGGTGATAGATCATCTACACCAGTGCTCATAACATTCATCCATTCATTTCATTCAGTTGCTGCTAGCCCTACCTTTCTCCTTTTTGTATGAAAGAAACTGGTCCTACCACTGTTATTTTCTCCCTCAACCCCCTAGCCTTTCCTTTATCATGTACCATTTTTATTGTGGCATATCTGTCAAACCTGTCTAGGCTCTCTGTGGATCATTGAGTCAGAAATGACTGCATTTAGCATAATTTACTATATTTATTCACATCATGCGATTTAAAATATAGTGAGCATTTTAAAGTTAATAAAGTAATTATTATCAAATGTAAGAAAATTAATACTGCACCGCTAAATTCTATGTAAATTTGATTGATTATTATTAATAATCTGTGTATCAAAAAAAGTTTTCGGGTCAAAGTTTGGCACATGATTTATTAGGCTGAGGTCCTGCCCACTTCTCTCCTGTAACACACAAAAGGATGTTTTTGGACAAGAATACTGGGAAGACTAAAATCTCATTTGATTTTTTTTTTATGAATTTGCCTAATTAAATCTAAAGACTAAATGTAACTCAGCCATTGGATAATTTAGCCCTGTGTTCTAATAAATAATTAACACTTTGATATTAGTAATACACACTGCTTGCATTATTTCATGGGAAACAGCTTCAGTAATTAAAATGGCATGTTATAAATACATGTTAAAGTAGCATTAGTTTGAGATAAAATGTGTACCATCATGTAATTGTGAAAGGTGTTAGCATATTTACCTATACAGAACGCCATGAGCTCAAATCGGTCAGAACCAAAGAACATCTCTTCCTTTCCATTTATATGGCACACTGCTAAAGGGAAACCAAATGCCTGAAAAACAAATAGGGAAATACTTTGAATAAACTGACTGTCAAAATCATGCAACACTACAACCAAAGGAAATTATTTGACTGAATTGTAATGAGAATACAAGTTGCCTATAACTGACCCCGTGATTAAGTGCTTCTTGGGTTGTGCTTTTCAGCTTGTCTTTTATTTGCTGGGAGTTATAGAGCTTCAGTGTCTCCTCAATTTCACTGGCTGACAGCCCTGCCTTCATAGCTGCCTGTGCAAGTAACATAATGCAAACACATGTTTATTAGCCCCTAAATCACCAGCTGAGCCACAAACTAGTGGGCGTGTTCCGGTACCTCCGATAGTGATTCAGGCCGAGTAATGTCTTTGTCTTCGCTCCAGATCCTGCGCCACAACTCTCGAGACACCTGCTCTACCTGCTTGTCTCCACTCTTCTCCCGTTCTTGGACTGCAGTAACAAATCTCATTGCAGACAAAGAACCTAGGATGCAAAAATAAACGTACTACTAGAAAAAGGAAGACCTCTTATAACGCTAGGGGGGGGGGGGGTTAATGTCCAGGCAAGCATTCCCTCACTCAGTACAAGGTCAGATTTAATCATGGTACACACTATTGCATAATGTATACCTTTTTTAAACATGACGTCAAAAGGGTCAGATGGAGTCTGGAGAGGAACATCAAAATACTTGGCCAAGCGGCTCAGATCTTGGGTCATGTGTATGAATTTGTTTGGAACCAGTCCAGGGGGCTTGTTGCCTAATACAAATGTTACAACGTTACTTAAAAAGACATGCCAACACGGACACACTAAATATTCAATGTAATTTGTAAAGGATTACCTGAACCCTGCATGACGCCTCCCAAAAACGCAGGTTTTAACTTAAGTTCTATGTTCCACACATTTCTGTAACGGCACATGACCTACAGTACAGTACAGTGCAAATAAATGAATTACTCAGTGAAACAGTTCTATTCAAACACGGTATCAAAACAACATGGTTAAAGTAGGCTCTTACCTCAAAGCCTAGCCATGAATATGGAGAAACCACATCATAGAATAACTCGATCACTTTCTTGTGTGACATTGACATATTCTGATTAGCAGTGTCCTGCTGGCTTTTCGCTGCAAAATGGCATAACGTGTACGGTAATGCAAGTGCTGGATCAGTTGCCCGACAAGTCTGCATCATAGGTCTGTATCGATTTGGACTTACCGCAGTTATGTAGCAAAACCCTCCTTTATTGAGAGTCAGTATTTGGAAAATGACAGTATGGTTTACAAAAACAATATCGCAATAAACCGCCTTTTAAGAAATGACTGCCACCTTGTGGTAACGACTTTGGAACCTCCAAAGACACAATAATTTCCACAGATCGAAATAAATCAGTACCATTTATTTAATTTTCTAAAACCTATACATTTCACTGAAATATACTGGGATTGTTTATTCGTATCCCTGCTATAATAATGTAACATTCACATTAAGATGTTATGTACTCTCATGTCAACCACCAGGACAATTAATAAAATATCAATACAGATGCAATAACTTAAAATAAAATAATAAAATAATAAATATATTAATTAACATTTCTACATCTCTTCCTGAGGCTGGCCTTGGTGGGCCTCTGCAGATCCAATATTGTCTATGAGAGGGAATACAGCTCCTGAAGGCTTGTCACTGAAAAACAAGATGAGACACTGAATAACTACCTAGACCCATATGATGGCACACTTAATTACATGTTTCATTTGATGAACTGTAGCTCACCTTTCTCCATCCTTTTCTGTATATGCAGTCTGTTAGATGGAGTCAGAAAGAAGGTTTATCTACACACTACTTGCATTAATGTGTGCTTAAATAGAGACATTTGCCACTTGGATTTACCTTAGGCCTCTGTGGTACAATTCCACCAATCTTCTTTGGTACACCAAGGGTGTCAAAAGAATGACTCCGTGCCCTGATGGCTCTCTAATGAAAGATACGCGGCTTAGCCAAAATGAGCTGAAACCTATTATAAGCGATGGCAACTCTGAAAGGTTAGTGTTCACCTTAAAGTTTTCAATGAAGCCTCCGCTTCCCTCCGCCGCTCCACGAATCCCCTCAGAAGAAGGGAGCTGTTCCAGTGATGAATCCCCCGCCATACACCGGGAACGGGTGTTGAGTTCAGTATGCAAGCCCTCTAGCAGGGATGAACGGGTGCGCAGCTTGATGAAGACAAAATGGAAGAAAGGAGAAGACCAGTGGTTAGAGAAGAGTGACATCTGCGAATAATAAATATAATAATGTGTTGAGGTGATGTGGGTGTTTACCTCCAACCTGCTGAATCTCTCAGCCTTATAGCAGGAGATCTCTGCATTGATAAGCTTAGAGAGAAGGAATTCTCTCAGCAAGGATGTCTGTGAACAGTACAGGGAAAACAAACCCTCATTTCACAACTCAACAGGCTATTTATATCTCTAATGTTCATCCAGAATGGGAATTAGGCATTTTAATTATGATATCTTGTTCATTCTCATCATTGTCTCTTACATCTGAGAAGACGGGGGGATCTGGGAGGACTGGGCCAAAGAGAGGAACGTCATCTCTGGCTGTGACGGACACCTGGGAGCAGACATGGATACGGAAGTTTAACTACTGTTGTATTCTTCAGACTGCTGTTGTTGTTCAAAGCTAGGATTGCTTCTTACTCGCCTGGTACACCTGTGCCTTCTCCGCCTCCCCTCTTCGAACCCTGCGGACCACCAAGAAACAGTGAAGAAAATGGGAGCTGATGAGATCAGAAAGAAATGGTGTGCACCCCTCCTGGTAGACCAGAGCTACAATATCATTACCAATGTGCCGCTTCCTCTGTAGCTGTTTTGGATGAGATTAAAAAAAGACAATAAATACAGCAAACATTCATGTAGCACAGTTATAAGAGAACTACTACGTAAAATGCCTATCAATCATCAATATATGTTTAGGATTTTAATGAAACTGACTTGCTGTGGGTCTCCCTCCGTAAAAGGCAGTTTGGTGACAACATGAAACATAATATCTCTGCCATGAAATGAAGTAAAGACCGTGTCGCTCCCAGTCTGGCTATGACACACATCCAGACCGCCTCTGAACCTGAGAGGAAAAGCGTAAGCATCAGACGTCATCTGATTAAGTCATTTCTCAATTACACCATAATAACATGTGAAACTTTACCCAGTGAAGCCCTGCAACTCAACCGTCTCTCCCAAAATAGACAGGAACTCTTGAAACTCCTCACTTTCCTCTTTATTACTCAGTATATCCTCTTCTGTGAACTGGCACAAGGAATAGTTTCATTTTTCAAGTGTTATTTAGTAAACATACAGTACAATGGTGGAAATATGACACTATTTCTCACCTGTCCCTCTTTTTGGTACAATATGCCAAACTTAAAGTTGGACGACACTCTGTGCTCATCAAACACCGTTATCAGTTCTGGAGCCTGAATAACGTGTTGAATTGAAACAAGAAGGGTGTAGCGGTTTGGGATTCTCACAGGAATTTCACAAAATAATCAGTGTGTCAACCACAACGTATGAAGAGAAATATACTGTACTTTGAGATAGCAGACCACTTCAAACCTGGAGACAGTCACACTGTCACAGAGCATCTAGAAGGAATATAGTGGTGACATTTTGGTCAGGCTTGAATGTGTTCACTGAGTTATTTCTGATTGGCATTTATCACTCGGTGTGTTGTTGTTTATACCTTGGCTAACTCAACAACAGAGGGAAAATTGGGGAAAAGACAGATGGAGAACACTCCGTGCAAAGAACATTCTCTCATTCTGTGAGATAAAAATCACAAAAAAGGTTATGTGTCATTTTCTGCTAAAGGATATGTTCATTGCAAGGGCCTACCATTGTAAAACAATACATTAAGATTGTAAAAATATGTGGTATTACAGAACAAAATATAACAACATCATTTAAAAATGTATAAAATACTCCACCTTAATATCACCCTTATTCTTTTCTCCTCTTCCTCCAGACATACAGAGAGAACCAATGGTCCCAATGTAGGATCCACTGCTGTGAATGTGTGATGGTACTAAAAATGCAGAAACGGAAAGACAAATATTAAATACATTATAATCCTAAATCTAGGCCTATCCTAATGCAGTTTTTCCAGTTCCGTGGTAAATCTGAAGGGACCTCTTCCTCTGAATCATTCCAAATCATTGTACATCTATTCCATTGCACGTCAGATAGCCAATCAACTGTGAGTACGCGACACCAGCTGATATGGAAAGTTCAACTCGAAAGGAGAAAAGAAGTGTTAGACAGTCGTAAAATGGAATTATATAGGATTCTACTGACTCGTGAACGGAAGAAGTTATTGTAGATTTGGGCTTCGTTGTCTCTCTCCATAATATCATAGCATGCTGGGTCTAGGCCACAGTGGGAGGATGTGGGACTCATATCGACATGCTTCTCCAGAGAGGGGTCTATCCAGTAGCCCCCTGATTTTGGTGGCACGATGAGGGGCAACTCACCGCCAATCTTTAAAAGCTGAGACTGAAACGAGCACAGACAAACCTCTAATGATGTCAGATGTGATAGTGTTGTTTGGGAAAACACGTTCTGTTTTGTGTATCAGAGAAAACGTCAATGTCAACACGTGTTGTGTCATTTACTTCCCAAGACTTACCTTAAGAGGCAAAGGGAATTGACAACGCTGCTCATCTATTCTACTGCCCTAAAGAGAAGAAGGGTGATTATTAACAAGCAATGACATGGACATCACCACACACTGGCATTGTTTGGATCATACTGTAGTCTCACCTGCAGCTTTTCTATAATTTCAAACAGCTCCGTCACCTGCAGGGTTCAGTGACAGACAGACAGACAGACAGACAGACAGACATACATACATACATATATTCATTTAAAAGGAAAGGAGAAACATAGGAGCAGAAGAGGAACATTAAAAACACTGACTCGTTAACAGTCGTTAACAGTGAGTGCCACATTGGCATGTTGTCATGACACCATGCCATAATGAAATACCCAGTATAAACGGAATGTAAGTGTGGATGTTAACTATTGTTTTTCACCCTCTGATTGCTGCTGGAGATGAATGGCTTGCTCTCACTGGCAGTGGAGTCCAGGGAGACTCTGGTTTCTGTAGATTCAGGTCTGCAGCATCAGGTGGATTTGCACCAGACAGGAGTACAACTCATCACATTCAGCAGCAGTGGCACAGTGTGGGTCTAGTGACAATATTAGGATATAATGTGTTTTCATCAAAACAACTGAAATAACCAAAGCCTCACCTTGTCTCATCTCCACGTTCTGGTGTGTCCTTGCTGTAAATAAGGAAGTGCTGACTAGTGAGAAAGAACATTCATGTTTCAGGACAGATTGCATTATACTTGCATGTACTTTCACAATGAATAACTTTAAGTATCCACCTAATTTAACTAGCACACTTTTAATAATACATGGTAACATAGTGGGACTCACACAAGGTATGTTTTCACTTACCCTCCATATGCCCCAAAAGTTAAACTTCTCTTTCTTGAGAACTTATCGCTGCTCTTTTCTCCTTCCATGGTTAAATGTTACTGTGATTGTTTATACACGGCTGTTTGTGATGGCGTCAATCAGGGCTGCATGCTAAGGTTGATTTAATTCACTCAACAGCATTCTGTCACTCCACCTCCTTTCTGCCCCCTGCCTCTCACTCATTTAAGCTCTCTCCATTTCCTTCCCTCTATCCTGCTGGCAGGCAGCATTAACTCCCTCATGGCCACGGGTTATTTTGATAGGGAGCAACACTCATGGCCACTGACTCAAAGCAGTTAGCCTGCTTCATCTATTGATCACCTTGCTCTAATAAATACATGCAGTGGTTTGTCCAGACTAGCTGACTGTAAATATAAGTAATGAGAACCGGAGAGAGATTTTCTTTTGGACCTATTACCCTTTGAGTCAGTAGGTATCATCAATTATTGACAGCACACACTGTGAGGTTGAGGAGCTGAACAGCAGGGGATGGCAATGGGCATGGGGAAAGAGAGAGAGAGAGAGAGAGAGAGAGAGAGAGAGAGAGAGAGAGAGA
>JAODVN010031790.1:0-10822 GCA_025434125.1 Chologaster cornuta
TGTAATGATATACATGTATTGTATGTGTTTGTTTATACTGAGCAAACAGGTTGGTATTATTTAGGCAGGTGCCATTAATGCGTTCCTTGCTTCTCACTGTACTATATCACCACTTCTGCGTTTGCTGTTTGTTTATAAGGTGTGTATTTCATAGAGACTGCCATCTACCTATGTAGCTCTGTGTGCCCTGCGTTTTTAAGCACATCACTGCACATTGTCCGGACTATTCCTGCCAGTGTGTGTCTGTGTGTGTGTGTGTGTGTTTGTGTAGGTCTTTATCTGAACATAGCATTAGCGCGTGTCATTTTCCCTGCTGCTGGATGAAATCAGAGTACGTCCTACGGGAATAAAGCTTATGACAACCTGACAGGAGCCCTAAACAGGGAACAGGGCTGAGAGGGGATTATCAGCATACATTGCATGACAACATAGGTGGGGGGATGGGGGGACAGTGGGTCAGTTTGCAAGCGACTACTACTGCAGTTTACATTTAACAGCTGTTTGTCGCTCGGTGCGTGGAAAAACCATTGCTCGCACTCGCACAAGAACTCTACTGGTGAAAGCAGCACGCATAGACTCAAAAGAGACCGGTGTGATCTTTGCACCAGAAATACAAATAGAATCAATAATCCTAGAGTGTGGCGTAAAACACCAACTCCCTCCAACTGTGGGCAGAATTTACACGATGCCCTCACTTCGCGACAGCCTCTGTCGTAAGAAAGAACAGCCCACAGAGAAAAGGGCATTCCACAAGACAACCAGGTGTTAAAATAGTCTAAACCACCCCGCTTCTAACTGCCCCTGTATCTGCAGGGCATATACGGGCAGGGGCCTCACCATCTGGGGAACACTCCATTCTCCAGGCTGGTGGTCTGGCTGCGTAGCCAGCGCCGCTGGTAACTGGATGCACAGCTGCTGGTCAGGGAGGAGCCGGGAGATGGCAGGGGGGTGATCAACAAACTGCTGAGAGAGGCTGGGGAGGGAGGGAGGGAGCGAGGCAGGGTTAGAGAGAGAGAGAGAGCGGGTGATGATGACTGAGTCAGAATACGAGCGTGTCAATCGTCGCATGCATGCAGTTGGCACGCACGTCAATCACACACAAAACTAGTGTGTGTGTGTGTGTGTGTGTGTGTGTGTGTGTGCGCGGTATCCATCCATCAATCACATGCTCTGTAAGGAAGAGCATCGCCAGCAGCCACATTACCGGTGTTGTTCGAAAGCAAAGGCTTAGCGCTGGGCATGCACCGCGCTCATGTGACTACTACAGAAATAACCATGACCTGGGTTCATATCCAGTGTGTGCGTGTGTGTGTTAAGGTTGGGTATATCTAAAAGGGCATCCATTATCTGTATGTGAGGAGAGCTTAAGTGTGTGTGTGTGTGCGTGTGCGTGTGTCCAGACTGACTGTGTGTGGGGTACGTTGGGGGTGAGATCAGAAAAGAGGGCGCAGCCTGAATTAGAACGTCGTTTCCTCGTAACAGGGTTTTCTGGGAGGTGTGGCGTGTGCATTCTATATTTACTGTCCTGCATGTGATCCTGGTTCGACCAGAATGCAAGATTCCCCACATGCCTGCAACGTTAAAAGGGTGTGTGTGTGTGCGCGTGTGTGTGTGCGTGCATAACGGGCTAACCATTAACCTACCTGACCGTGCGATGCCACTGTCCCGCTCGTCGTTGAGGCCTCGACCGGGCATGTCCATGGGGTTACTGTGACCTGGAGCGGGGCAGGGGAGAAAGAGAGGAGAGATAATCCCGATTCGAACACATGATAGTTGGATAGGCACGAGTGACAGGTCAGTGACAAATGGTCTTCAGGGCCTTGTAATCTTGGGTGCTATAGAACAGGCTACCTTCCAAACAGGCTGGAAAACACCGCAGCATCAAGTGGCTTTCACAGAACAAGTCTCGCCTTTGGGTTTTAAACACCTACGAACAGGAAGTGTCACAACACTTGTGCCAAACGACTTGGAACGTGTTAAAAGGATATTTGACATAATGTTGCAATAAGCAGTTGCTTTTGTTGAATCACACCCCGAAATGTGTAGGTTGTTCAGCTCTTACAGCTGGAAGATTACATAATACG
Organism: Chologaster cornuta; assembly: GCA_025434125.1. Lineage (NCBI taxonomy): Eukaryota > Metazoa > Chordata > Actinopteri > Percopsiformes > Amblyopsidae > Chologaster > Chologaster cornuta. The sequence goes on from JAODVN010031790.1 coordinate 2,085, forward strand.
ATAGCTTGCGCTCTGGCATCCTCTTTATCATCACAGTAATTAAACTGCCGTGGCAAGGGAGCATTATTGCAGAAAGGTATGAATGTAACAATAGCATATCTAGCCTATAGCTGAAAGAGCTACATGCCATGCTAATCTATGTGTTCTACCACAAAGCTCTAGTGGGAAATAATCTATTTTTATAAGATTCCCCTCAGTAACTAAAACCACAAGGGCAGAGAGGCTTCAGCCCTCTGTATAAAAACAAAAAGGGAACCCACATTACAGGAACAGTTAGTGGTAGAGAGACAAAAAGGAAATGCACACTAATTGAGATATTTCTGGCAAATAAGATGTTAACCCAAATCCAATACTTAAATAAATAGGTTTGAGGATATATTGCACAGCCATGCTGGAGCTATGCTTTACAATTATAACGAAGAATATATGAGAGGTTCCAACTATCTCATGTTAGCAAATGCTTTGACATAAAAGTAATTCCATTACATGTATAGCTGATCAAATAGTTGATATGCTGAAGTTGCATGCTGTAAAGCACCATGTAACTAGACAACCGGTTGAGGAAATAGAGTTATGCAACATTTCTTACAGATTATGTGTAAGCATTATGTGAAACAAGTAACAGTGGTCACAGGCGTACATGTACAAAACAGATGCATTTTTAAATCCTTCAACCAGTAGAAGCCTACCTCGGCAATTTTTTTTTTTTTTTTTTTTTTTTTTTTTATCCAAACATTAAACTATAAAATGCCCAAGTAGAGTGGTGCAAACACAGTATGGAGAAGAACTTTACAGCTCCAAAATATGATTATATCAACTTTATGAGTGTGAAGCAAGGTGTTACTATAAAAGCATGCATAATTACATTAGTGCAACCAATGGTAATCATTGTATTACCGTTCACTTTATTATACTAAGTGCATAGAGTGTCCATCTCCCCAAACAAGTACTATGCAGTTAGTGACGAGAGAGAGAGAGAGTGAGAGAGAGAGAGAGAGAGAGAGAGACCCCCACCAGTGAAGAGATTTATATTAATATACCCATGCAAACACTGGGCTACTTTAGCATTCTGCAGTGGCCAGTAAGTTGCAAGCACGACGTGACACAGCCCAAGTCTATCGCTGCAGCTGCCAAAAGCCCCCGCAAACACAAGCGCACACACACACATACACACACGCCCCTGACATGCATGCGACCGTCTACTGCACAACTACAACCACTGGGCGCTGTGACCTCCGACCTCTACGAGCGCATGCAAACGGCGCACACAGGAGATGGCCGCTAACGTACGCCAACCTGCGAAGAAAGAGGCGCTCTTGATGAGGCGTAGGGGGCCCTGTTCAGAGAAGGCCCGCCGCGGGCTGCAGAGCTGGGAGAGTCCTGCGGGGGGGGGGGGTGTGTGCGGCACACGCATGAGGAGCAAACAGAGAAGAACAGGGACAAGACAGGAACCACGGTTAGTGCAGACAGAGAGAGAACAGGCGGTCCTCCGACACTTAAAAGAGTCGCTGGGTGGGGATGTGTACTGATGGTGACCAGATGATGCGAGCAGCAGTTTATGAACGCCACACAAATGTATACGCTCACACAGACAAGACATTAACAACCGCCAAACGTTCTGTATACCAACCATTTAGTATCTCGTCCGTTTTGGGAACTAGCTTGCCGTTAATGAGACTGGCGACCAGTAACATTGCATAAGTGTGTTATACCAATAAAGCACGTCCTCATTCCGTCCCAGAGTCACCTTTGTGATTGCAAATATTTTTTGGTTTTAGCATTTTGCTTCAGTGTGTTACAAAACAGCAGGGGAAAACGTTGTATTTCTTCATTGCCCAACAATAAGACAGAATAACCATTTCATTACCCCTCCATTATTCAGGCTCACATGGCCTTCTAGTTTGACATTTTCTGTTGGCAAGGGATTACACTTCTTCTCTAACCAATCACAGGTCATCCGGCCACTCTCATTGGACACTGCAGTGTGAATGTCACATTCAAGGACGTTGATTGGCTCTTGCCGGCCTGGGAGACGTCATTAACGAGGGCCAGACATGTTGAAGGCTTCGCAACATTTAAAAAGCGGGCGTGGTTTCAGAATTTTAGGACCTGGCAGAAATAGGCCTTCATATGAACATCATTTTTAATTAATGCTTAAACCACCGTAAATGTGGTTTGGTGTACATTGCATTTCAAGAGCGGTGTTGCTGTGGTTACCTATGTTTCCCAGGAGACCGTTGCCCCCAGTGTTCTGATCTGGCCTCAAAGTGTTGGGGTCCTGTCCGATGAATTCTAAGCTGTCCTGCAGCCTGCCAGAGAAAAAAAACATCCCAGCAGTCGTTTCACTACAATACATTTACACAAAAAATTAAAAGTTCTAGTTGAAGAACTATAGTCCCAAGTGCATAAGAACTAATGCACACAAAATCAGGGACAACAGGAGGTTAAACGAGGTCGGAGGAAGAGCAGAAGCTTTAAAGCAAAGGGTTAAACTCAAACGGTCTCCGCCCTGCTCGGAGAGTGGCGGGAGATGTGGAGAGACGTGCCAGACAGTAAACAAGCGTGCCCATGTGATCGGGCCGGTAAACAGTGGGTGAGGTTCTTACGTGTTGAGGCTGCCGTATACACTGCTTCCCGTCCTGGCAGTGAACACCTTACTCAGCATCAGTTGAGGCGGGGACCTGATGTGAAGATCAAATAGTACAAAGATCAGTGCGACGTGTATTATCGCTGGGAGGAAATCGATTTATTGCTTCCCGTCCATAAAAGCCCCCCACCTCGTGGACACCAAGATCAGAGTTCAGCAGTAAGGTTTGCTTCCTGTGGAAAACATAGCATGCTTGTGGAGTCCCTTTGAGCTGTAATGGCCACTTAAGTGCCATAAATAAATAACGTGGCTGTGTGTATGCATTTTACAGTATCGCGTTTCAGCCAGCATATTTCAATACGCAGCACAGACATGCATGACACCACGTGACAAACACCTCTTTAACCATGTATATTGTGCTTAAGTATAGGAGACTCATTATTACAACAATAGGCCTCTTCAAGAAGCACATCTAACAGACATGGCCTCTTTGCTGGTCTCTTTCCGTTTACCATTTGAGTGAACGTCACGCGTCAATAGGAAACAATACAGACAGAGGTCCTCCAACCTGATTCGATGGATCTTGAGGGTGGAGCCCTTGTAGCTCATGGCCACAGAGCCAAACATCATTTCCCCCAGCATGACCACGTCAGACGAACACCTGGATACCTGGAATGTAGAATCAAGAGTGTGTTGGTTGAAGAGAATATGTGGGTTAAAGAGAGATACTTCATCGGTGAGCGCGTTCTGAGATGGATTTGATACTTCTATGGCTTAGCACTGCAGCTAGCAACCAGACAAACATTTAACAGCAGGTACTAAACTAAAGTAGGAGCTGGACATCATGATAAGGATGATGATGAGTATAGGTACGTATGGATATACACACACAAGCATCTTAACAGGTGAGAAATTGCCTGGTTGGATTTTTACATGGTTACGGGTTTGGTTAAACACATTTGGTCATGGATCTAGACAAATGATATTAAAGGCGGAGTTATTCTCAAACATATGCTAACTTCGAGCTCAAATAAAAACAAACTCCCTCAGAAGCCCCGCCCCACACACATTGAAATCCATTGCGAAGCCTTAGGGCATTCTTGCGGTGAGCAGAGCACTTTGTTACTATTTATAGGACCAGTGCTGTGTAGAAGTACCAGGTTATTATTTCAGCATGCGCAGAGAACGATAGCAAAATCTGATATTTGGTGAATTTGACAAATTAGTGTATTGTCTTCCCATTAGCCTGCAATAGCAGACTATAAATGTAATGTCTATTGGAGAAAACAGGGTATGGAGCGTTTAAAATATGGGTAGTTGAGCTTCACCTGGAAACGGAGACCCTGCTCCTTGTTGTCCCGCATCTCTGAGGATGCACATGAGGAGGAGCTGTCCAAAGAGCTGCTGCTGCCGCCTGTAGGCTGGAGCCGGCAGCATTTCCCAAACATCTTTGCTTGGCCCTCGACACAAGCGCTCTGTAGGGTGAACAGACACGCAGGCCAGACGATACAATTACACATAATGTAATGACTAAGACATATCCTCCAGGGTTGGGGTTTTCCAGGTCTTTCCATTCCAAACTTAGATGTGAGACCAATTAAACCCACTTTTCTTTTCTGGTGATGATGGCAGGAAAAGATGAAGTGATGTCATCTACTGTTGTCACAGCAGCCAGTACAAAATGGTTTCAAGTATGTGTGGGCTTTGGCCAGTGGGCCATTATGTTCACCATGAAGGCAGGTTATCAGATCATCTGTAGCTTTAAACTGCTGACCTCCTGAAATAACTATTAAGCATTTTATTATTACAACTTGTGGAAGCAGTGCACCCTTTCATTTTGTTTGCTGTATTGTCTATTTAAATATTAGGTAAAAATTGAGGGAACTGCATTGTTAATAGGGTTGTGTGTCTGAGGTAAAATATACACTTTCTTCTGCAACTTTTACTACCATAAAATGAATGACATTAAAAACAACATTTCAACACGTAACATTTATGTACACATGCAAGTAAAGCCACTAGATGAACACTTTTTTTTCCTTCATACCTGCTTATTTGAATTATAACACTAGAATATTAAGGATAAAATATTCTATCATATCCCCAAATACATGTATTACTGGTTCTATGTTTAATCATTAAAACAAATGCCAAACTCAGACTTACATTTTTTTTATACTTAAATATCGCAAGATTTACCAATTAAAAGGCGAGTTATTTGTTATTTTGCAAAGTTTATAATCCGATTTCACACCATACTTATCTTATTTAAGAAGAGGCCATGGAATGCACCAGATGATGCAGTATTTTACAGATTTGAGTTTTCAACAAAATAGGCCACCTAAATCGAGACGGATGCATTGTGCTTTAATGAAAAAGAAAAGAAAGGCAAACCAAGAGCAGTTTGAGGGCTCAGCTTGTGTCATGTGCCTTAACTTGGCACGGTCCAACTCAAGAGGAATGCATTTTTGGAGGCGAGGCGATGGGGTGGGGGGGCGCTAGATGAGTTGGGGGAGTGGAGGGGTCTTAAGTGCTTAGCTGGGCTTTGGCGCTGGCTCACTTTCAACAACTTTCAACGAGTTAAAGGGGCCCCCGGGAATTAGAGCGAGAATAGGGACTTGGAGAATGTAAGGCAAATAAGAGGAAGAAAAGTGAACGGGAGCCGTAGAGAGAGGATTCGCAGCGCTGCGGTAAAGCCATGCCCTGGCTGCTAGTGTACGTGTGTACACAGAGACCAGCAGCATGTGACTGTCATATGACTGCCAGCAACTCGTGAGCTTGCAGCAATGCAATCGCAACACTCCCCTTTTATCTCCCTCTCTGCGCTGTTCTACCTCTCCCTTTCACTCATTATGTCCCCGCCTTTCACCTTTTGCACATTGTTCTGTCTGTCCGTCCGTCTCCCTGTCTGTCTGATTCTCTCACACTCCTCCACCAACGACAAACTAACACATCATGTTAAGTGTAAAAAAAAAAGAAGAAAAAAGCCATCATGTGATAGCAGTCACACTGTAGCTGGCGAATGACCACACGTACACATCGCTTTAGCAATGACCCCGAAACACGTTTGCACACGCGCTGAGTATTACGCAAACCGTACGGGTTAAACACACACACACGCGCTTACAGCTTTCCGTCATGTTAGCATTCGTGCCATTGGTCATCAAAGCATGTATTGAGTGTAGCATAAAGAAAGAAGTTCATAGCTTAGTGACCTAGAGTGTGAACCGCTTCCTCTTAGAGGTCAGGAGGGGTAGACAAGGCCCTGTTTTAGTGAGGATACCTAGGTTGGGCGGGGGAGCAGTCATATTGCCTCTGTATGGCCACTCACACACAGCAGTCCGAAGGTGAGACGATGAGCAGCAGGAGAACATCAAACAAACAAACAAACAAACTAGAGAGCGAGGGCATGAGCCCGATTTTAAAAAGTACCGGAGGTGAAGCGAGAGACATATAAACAGAGTGCAAGACAGAGAGAGATAGAGATACAGTATGTCATGTGAGTGTAAAGGAATGCAGGTTACACATGGCCTGTCAGCTGACAGATATTATTGGCAGAACAATGGATCAGAGAAGCTGTCACTGAGCTCGCAGAAACAGGGTGTTGCAAAGCTGCTTTAGCCAAAACAAACACGGGACGATGGAGGAGTATGCTTCGGGTGTGTGCGCGCGCATACCGCACTGTGTAACTCTACCGCTTCAGCCGTGCGCGGTGGCGTGTACCTGTGGCCGTGCTGCGACGTAGCAGCGGCCATCCAAATGCCGTGGAAGAGCGCTGGCCTGCCGTATTATGTTTCGAAAACAGACATCTGAGGATAATGCGGTGCCCATACGCGGATGCTTGGCCACAATGTGAGACAGCTCTTGGTCTCGCTCCAGGACTATGTGGCAAATATGAAATACTTTCCATAAGACATGCAAATACATATTTGCCAAATAAAATAAAATAGAAACGTCTGCTGCGTTTCAATTTGTTGGTGCCATGATCGACACGCTCGTATAAAGACACGTTAAAAGACAAATTTTAAATAAACATGCTTTCAGTGGACACAGCTCATAACAGTTATGTCAGAGATAAAGATATTATTGGACTGAGGTGAAATAGCGTGCTGCTTCGCCCTCAAGGACTAATAAAAAAAGTAATGAGATCTCCTGCAATTGGCACGTCAGTGGAGTAACACAATTAGAAGGTATAGTCAGCTATTGAAAGATTGGAATTGGAATGCTAATACACTGTCAAATTCACACAATATTTCCTCGCATTTCACTATCTTACCGTTCTGTGTGTGCTGAAAACAATTATGTACACCGCCCTGACTCCAAAAAAAGGAACACAAACAAAGTGGCGAAATACGCTCACAATGACAAAGCAGTATATACGCTTAGCTCCATAATGCATTTCAATGTGTGAGGCAGAGGAAAATAGCTCAATGTTAGCAAGCGGTCTCCAGAATAGCTAACCCTGCACTTAAACCGTGCCACTCTACCAGGTACAAAACTGCATCCACTGCCTATATTAGTGGTGCACTGGTGTAGATACAGACTAGAACCTGAGGACATGTAAAAACCAACAGGCCACTCACTGTGATGGGCGTTTCCTCTGCGCTCTTCTTCTTGGCGTTGGAGTCAAAGAGGACATTTCTGCCACGCCGCTCACAATCCTGATACACTATCAGCCGGATCTGACTGGGCTCCAGCTGGGGGATCGGCCAGCTACAGAGAGGGAACCATTTTATGCGGGTATATACGGCAGAGATATTACATCAGAATGATACAGTTAATGAAAGGTAATATTCACATTAGGACATTGTGTCACATGTAGGTTAAACACAAATATTTCCCATGCAAAGAAAACGCGGCGATAATCGGCACCAAGGTTGGCTTTTTATTTAAACAGATAGAAAACATTATTTATGGCCGAAAAAGTTCCACTGCTTTCAAATTATTTCTGCCACCGCCGTATGCACCAGTCTGATACCTAGCTTACGCACATGGGAAAGAGGCCTTATGTTGTGATAGTGGTGGTGGCTGTGTCCCTTTAAGTTGCTTTGTTGCCCACCCAGCTGGCTGTGCCAGCTTGCCATAGCGTCACACAGTAATCATACGTCAACTGGTAGGGAGGCAGGCTATCCACACTGACACGCAGGCACACACACAGGCAAGCGAGCTGTTATTGAATACCTCGGGCAATGTTATGGCGATTATTGTTGCATAATTATAGCCTGCGTGCCTAAGTTGTGGAACGTCAGCGGGTGTCAACGGAATCTTCAGACTTTTGGCGTGCTACTGGGTTTTTAAGGAGGCCATACCACCCCCAACCATATGACTTATGATGATTTAGTAGCGTATACAAAATGACAGGGGATTGGACAGGGACAGATCGGAGGATTTCTATCTGGTCCGTGGGATTGATGTTTCATGATGATAGACCTAAATATAGGTCTTTTATTAGCATGCCAGGGGCCTCCCTAAAGACCAGTGTTTATAGGGATAGGGGTTGGGGTGATGACAGTGAGAATAGTATACTACTCTTGCGTACAAAAAAGAAAAAACAACATGTGTCAACAGTAACATACACCGGTCTGCTTCACTAACCAGAACATATGTAGGCCTAGTATAGGCACTAATGGTGTTGGCCTAGAATGCAGCAAATTGAACGTAAACTATAAAATGCCTTATTTTTTACCTCTCTCTCTTGAAATAACTTATATAACCGCTTATAAAAAATGCTGATTTTACAGAACCAACCACTTCTAGTTGAAAAACACAAAAATCTATTTTTAAAAGGTAAGTGTAAGTGCAGCCAGGAAATGCTTCGCTGAAAGAAAACAACACGTACCATAGTCAAGTCTACAGGATGTTCAGTCTTCTAACGTTAGGCCAAGAATGTACCGTGAAGGTTTATTGCAAACCCTCTGAACGTCACACCACGTATACCAGAGGTCACATTTAAACTAAATATTTTCCGTCGTTGATTGAATATTTTTAACAATAATGATCTACCGTAATTTATAGCCTAATTTACACCACTGTCTAGTTGGTGGTGACTCTGGCAAGTGTGCATTATATATATATATATATATATATATGTATGTGTGTATATATATATGTGTGTATATATATGTATATATATGTATATATATATATATAT
>JAODVN010031896.1:0-10821 GCA_025434125.1 Chologaster cornuta
TACCTTCGCTAAATAACGCTTCGATTTTGAAATGCATATTTAAAAGTTCTTATTTGAGGATGAAGATAAAATAAGTATCTTATGTGTACGTTTCCGGAGGATATTTGAGGCATTCGCGATCGCCTGCTTGTTGGTCTCTAAGAATTAGCACTAGCCTGGTTGCTAGTGAGTCGATTTTAAGCTGCGATGGTTACTGCGAGTTTATGCGGACGTCTCCGGTCGAGTATTTACTGAACCGGGGGCAACAAATGGGAACATCTAGCATCGGACGAGAACATCGAGGAATAGACGCATAGCTCCAGAGAACAGTTGTAGTTTGTGGAGGTTCTGACGCAGGTAAGTCCCGTGTTATTTGGTGTACATTACAGCCATTTGCCATTCCTTGCTAACAGGCTTGCTCTGTGTTTTGAACTTTTGACCAAATGTTCACGTGTTATACTGCGGGTGAATAATAATTCTCAATGGAATCTTAATTTGAAGTAATAACGCCAGTATTAAGCAATTACATTGCTCTTTATACCATTGATATATATATATATATATATATATGGCTATATTAAAATAACAAACAACTAAACTCATAACATAAATGAAGTTAGCTTCTTGGAATGTTTTGGCGTCCTTATTTCTTTGGATTAGCCTACCGTACATTATAAGGGAGACTAACGTATAAGGTATAAATAGTTTTCAAGCCTATGCCATATATTTATAAACACAATTAAGCCACTTCATATAACATACTATTTAGTGATATATCTAACCAGACAAACGCAGCAGGTCTTTCTATCTTTCACCTCAACAACATTTATATTCTTTATTTAATTGTATGGTATTTTTCTAACCCAGTGGTTAGGCCAAGGGAATGCATGAGGTGGGGGGCTTCAAACCCAACTGCTAAGAAAAGGAATGAATGAGGGCAGCAATGATGCTAAGATAGCCTGCAGGGGAATGTTGTCAGCTACATAGGCCTATAATATACACAGCACATCAGAAAATGCCACCGTGGAATACAGAGGCCTATACAGATTCCTAAAAATACCAGTATACTGGACAGATGGCTATAAATCCAACTATATGGTAAACCACACACCTATCCCAGCATATTTGGTTAATATTGCTGTTAGTCTTTGTGGAAGTATATAAGAGGACACAGTGTAATGAGAAGCAGAATATGAATGAGCAACCCTCTCACTTTGGTGCAGTATCGGTGAGGAAAACACTGCAGTACTGCTGGTGGTGTTTTCCTACAAGATACTGCGAGCTCTTCAGCTTGTTGGGCGTTCACGTTGACTTCACTGCAGAGGCAGTGATGCATTTCATACCACGTCTGTGGATCATATGGGAGTTGTTTACCTATTTTAGTAACACCCCTAATTCTGCTATTTTGAGTACACCATATACATTATATCAACATTGTCAATCATTTGTATCACACATTTGTTAATATAATTTAATGCAAGGCAGTTTACATGCACAATGTGGAGTGAAAAGTTGAATGGCAGCTGTGGACTATGATGAAATAAAAGTACAAGCAAATTGAAAAGGTAATAAAAATATAAACATACAAGCACAACTTTAAAATGTGTCTGTACTATTCTAATCAAAATGTAATTTAAATATATATGAATTGTCTATCTACCAGTTTACTAATGTAACCTATTAATGTGGAAAAGCCTGTTGTAGCTCCAATGCAAAGGTACCCCTCTGGTTTTCCATCCTACCTACATTGCGTGGCATGGTGATTGATAGCACATGGCATTTTCAGGCAAATTCTAATTGAAACAATGTAATAGGTTCCAGGTTTAAACGGTGCCACATTTGCAATAGGCATAGGCCCACAGAGGAGGCAGTGGTTCATAACTGGCAGGTATCAGGAGCTGTACTAAAATTATTTTTTTAGAAAGCAGGCTGTGTTTGCTAGGATTTGACAGAATCTTGCGGTTGTCGTAAACACATTTTCACAGAATCAAATGATGCCTTGTCCATCCAACAGGAAATGGAGTCATGCCGGGGGCATAGAGGTCAGGAGCTGGTAACTGGAAGTTCTCACATTTCCTATGCTAAAAAGACAGCTAGCCATTCTGTGTGCCTGCTTTGTTGATTCATCTTCTGCCGCCCACTATTCTCTCACTCCCAGACTTCAGCTTCTCAGGTCTATGTGGTGGCATCTGCATACCAAAACATCACTACTCCATTAAGGCCTCGATAGGTGTTTCAAGGCATGTGTTCTGTGCTTACATCAGTATGTGAGATATGAAACGTACCAAGCTATCACACACTGTACGCCGCCAGGCTATGTCTGCCATTTAGATGGTGCTGGGTAGGAGCATAAACTTCAACATGGCCGACTACTTCGTCTGCCTGGTGTTACGCAGCCACTTAAGGCCATAACATACTTCAAACTAACAGGCTCTGCACACATGAATTTGCTATGCAAGCAAATGCATGCATGTATACTCCGTGCAAGGCTCATTTAATTGGTCTGTGCAATCCAAAGCCAAGGAGAAGAACTAAGTGGCATTATGTTATGTGTAATATCAGATGGCCTACGTGTGACTAGGCATGGGATGATATGAACATTTGATATCACGATTAGCAATTACAATATAATTATACTATTATCAAAATATGTGTGAGGCAAAAACTCTTAAAATTATACTATAACACAGTGGAGTTAGTTTGCATTTAGAAATAAATATTTGTATTTAATCATAGGACACATCTAATTCTGTAATACTAAATTTTGTTTTTGAGTTTTACATTTCTAGTGTTTCTTCACAGATAATTTCACTTTTTTGTGGGGGATACAATGGGCAAGTTTACGCGCATAAAAGGATTTTTACAAAAATCTAGATAATGTAAAGTGTTTAATCCAAATTTAGATATGATATCTCCCATCTTTGTATGTGACTTTGCATAACCTTCTCTTTGGCTGTGTGTTTGTGCTTCGCTGCACGAAGCGCAAAAGCAAGTTTTTTGCGTTTGCGGCAAAAGTTAGACAGATGTCAAAATATCGATTTTGGAATATTAAAATATGAACAATTTCAGGTTATTGTGTATCATCATTTCAGATATATTTTGTAAACATTTCATTCACGATGGCACCAAATGTTCTTTTGACAAAATTGTTTTGTCAGTGAAGACAACCTTGCTTTGCTTGTACACATCGTTCCTTTTGTCCAAACAAAACAAACTTATCACAATATTTAATTGTATCGATTAATATGCTTTGTCATACATGCTTTGTCATGGGAAAAAGGATTTAGGCACACAGGTCAAGAGTATATCTCTTAGGCAATGGGTTGCATCACAGGCAATGCCGGATGACAACATTTTCTTCATATTGTCGTGCCCTAATAGAAACTGTCTTGCTATGGGCTAATAATAGCCAGTAGTAGACTAAAAAAGCAGCTAGTAGGTTAATTGTAGCATGCACACCCTAGTGTTTATTTGTTTTTGTAGTATAGTGCATTGCAGTGGGGATGTGTTGCTGACACTCGTAGTGTGCAGTTAAATCTTGAGGAATCTTTGAGATTCAAAGGGGAGAGCGAAGTGACGGATGTTAACAGGAAAACTGCCCTTTGTCTACAACTCTTCAACTAACACTCTGTCTCCTATCTGTCCAAATGTTCCCCTCCCCCCCAGTGTGCCGAGAGTGTGGTTCTTTAAGTAAACAAGCATGGCCTTTCTGCTCTTTCTCTCTTTCCCTTTTTCCAAATTGTCCTTGCAGCACAATCTCGGTGAACACTCGAAGACCATCTAAAGCAGTTCGAAATCCAGCCTGCCATTACCCCCACCTCTATGTCCTCCAAGTGAAATAGAACAAAATGGCGGGCCACAATGCTGCTATTTCCCTTAGGGACAGCAGAGTCTTATTTGGGGTTTTAGGAGATTCTGGTGGCTGATGTGTCGTCTCCTTGCTCATGCTCTGCTTGTCTGTTATTCATCTGCTGTGCCACCGTTCCATGAAATGTTGTACATCAAAGGGAATTGTTATTTTTCCTGCCATGCTCGGTTGCTGCTATTTCATAAATGTACATTACAAATACTTAGCTTTTTCATTTCTTTCTTTCCTTTTCATTTTAGCAAGAGCATCAAAGGGGTGGGGGAGGGGCAGATGATTACATTTTATTTTGAATTTATGCGGTGGTCAGCACCGTTTTCTCACATTAAGCAAATCATGGTTCCGACCTCTTCTGCACACTATTGAGCCTTTTCTGTTTCCTCTGAGCGAGGCTATTCATTCAACAAATACTCTTAATGGCTAATACAGGAGGTATGCTATTTGACAGCTCTGACTAGCTCAATTGACATTTAAATTAAAGTGGCTATTTTGAGCACTTGGCTATGTTTACATGTGTGCTCACTGAAGCTAGGAATCAAATATACTTCTGTTATACTAAATTATAGTTGAGTGTTTTTAATGGTGTTTTTTTTTGAGTATTTGAATTCTCTCCTGTAAAATGGTATTCGGAATAGCTCTAGAATAAAAATAGACCTGTAGTCACAATTAGTATGATTATATGGAGTTTAGTATCCCGGTTATAATTCGGTTTTAATTAAGTATCCCATTTTTTTTATTCATTTATTGCATGTGTGTGCAGTGCATGTAAACACCATATCCCAATATAAGAAAATGGGATAAGCACGGTTTTGAGGAACCTGGTTTTGCTAGGTGGAGTTCTCTGAAAGAAACCGGGATACTGTTCCATGTATACACCATATCCTGGTTTCTGGCGGCTGCAAACCACCTACGCACCGCTTTACCAGGGGACGTAACCATGAGGACATAACGAAAGCGTCTCACTACTTCAACAATAACGAAACCGTGTTTTGTTTATTGGGCATACAATTATTTAATATACTACTACATAGTGTTAGGTTTGACAGAATGTCGCCTGACACCGGTCAAATTGAACATGTTTACTATTCTCTACCGATTTCGTCTCCCACTGAATGCAATAAGTGGTCTCATCATTATTAGTATTAAAATGAATATTATGGCAGCTACACAAATGACAGTTTAAATAATCACTTGGTTTTGTAAACATATGCCTGCATAAATGGAATGCTAGTTAGTAACCTGGATAATGTATGGCGATATGAGTAACCCGTTTTCTCTGTGGTCATGTAAGCAATATATCCCGAGTGATTAAAACAAGGATAAGCCTCATAATCAGGCTATTCACGCCCATTTAAATGCACTGAATGAGTCTTCTGGAGTGTTGTCCTGAAAGTCATTTGGCCTTCATGTTAACATTGAGTCTTGGGGTTTTCATTTTGTTTACAAAAGAAAATGCCCAAGGAATGAAACTGGTGAATGTTTTGGGTGGGACATTATCAGTTGTTTTTCTCATAATTGAATCGGGTTCATCTTACGCAGACATTAGTTTGTCAAACTGTCTGTTATTTAAAGTTGCCTCTCAAATGTTTTGGTGCTGTGAAACCACCAGTTTGAATTAGAAACAGTTGCCACAACTCATAAATCAGTTGTCCATCAACAAACGGTTAGGCCTATAAAGTAATTTTGTGCTAACAGCAATAAAACATGTATGACATGCATGATCATATCTATACTGTATGTCTACACGTCTTTCGATTTTTATTATACCCACACAAAGTACTTTCTCTCTTCTATAACATTGATGTTGCACCTTGATTACATTTTGCTGCATCACTGTTTGCGTTTGTGGAACTCAGCCATTCTTCTGAGCATATGTCCTAGTCCGCCATAATGGTAACAACAACGTTGCATCACGGGATATACTAAGCTTGTTCAAAGTGAATTTGTGTTAGGAAATGCCTAGTAAGTTTGGATTCAGCTCCACATCATGACGGTTCTTAATAGCCAACACTACATGCGTTTGCCTGTCGCCCTGCCTGCCAGCATGGACATATACGCACCGGTTGGCCATGATCATGGGTAGATGTTCACAGAACATGAGACTACAGTTGTGTTTTGGTTGCATGTGTTGCCAAGCAGGAGGCAGCATTGGAAGACATCCATCATAACGTGGCTTTTGCCATCGTCCTGGGGTTACCATGGCAGAGGCTTTTTCTATGTGACGTGTCCCTCTTGACTTGACTGACTGACTGGGAGAAGCCTGAAAGACTATTATGGCATTCTAGCTGGTGTGCAATAGTTGCCTTTGTTCATCCTCTTCACAATTAAAATGTCTAATTTAACTTCTTTGCCTGTTCATCTATGTAGCTGTAGATCTGAGCAGGAGTTTTTGTTCATTCTGCTTTTGAAACACCTCTGTCGTCGTCTGATGTTTTAATGTGCGATTGCTGTGATGAGCATTAGGCTAGTTCCTTTCTTAGAATTGCCTTTATGATGACCGCCTCTCAATGGCAGATGGTTAGTATTGGCTGCTAGCTACATTTTCCCCACAGATCTTATGGTTAGCCCTTCTTTCGGTGTGGCGGAATAAGTTACAAACTCTGGTGCTGCTGTGTGTGTGCAAGCGTGCCTGTGTGTGCGTGCCTGCCTGTGTGTGTGTGTGTGCGTGCGCGCACGCAAACATGCGTGATGGATGATACAACCAAGTGTTGGGTGGGGACGTGGGTAAGGGGGTGGTGTGGCCTGGCTGAATCTCAATCACCAGTGTTCTTTAATGGGGCTGGCCTTTTGATGGGCCAGCTGCACCCATTCAGTCCTCTCATTTACATTGAAATGCAGTGTCAGTGTCGGGGGTGGGGCAAGGGGAGACAGGACACTCTGCCTGCCCACGTGGTGCGAGTGCATTGGGAGGGGTCCATACCTAACCTCCATAGAGAAAAGGAGAGGTCTGCCAGCCGGGGCCCATGGCTCCCGTTCTCAGCCGCAGAGTCCCAGTCCCACATTGTTTTCAGCGGCCCCACCGTGGGGCCATCTACTTCACACAAAGGCTCTAAGCACCCTCTTTTGACCAGCACACACATTTTCACCACTCAGCTCTTTTCCACTCTCAGCAGCCGTGATTTGTGATGGCAGTGGCTTGTCCCAACCACCATTTTAACAACAGCCTACTGTCATTCTCATTGTTGGTGTGGTATTTTACACCGTGTCTCCATAATTTAGAGCCATTTAGCTTTAGATGAAGAGCTTATATGTGCGCGTTTCCGATCAAGGCTTATTGTTGTAGTCTATTCAAGCTGTCCTCTTTGCTGGCTGACTGTAACTGCAGCCCTACTGCGCTGTTGGGTGTCTATAACAAGCCTGTTCTGTAACTCATTAGAGGGTCCATAGACACACCGTGGTTCAGACAAATGAGGCCAGTGTGTCATATTCCTGAGTTCATCCAGCTTTCCAAGATCTTCTGAGAAGTGTGCATGTGACACAAGTAGAGAGGATTGTTTTGAATTTGCCACAAGGCTAGTGTTAGGTTGAGGGTAGGATTGTGTTTGTTTGACACGCCCCCCCATTGAGCAATAGGACTCCACGTGACCTGCAGTAAATATTCTTTTGTATTTTAAATTGTTTCAAGTAGAGTTGTTACTGTAAAATAATGTTCCATGCTGTGATTTTTATTGGTTCAGACTTCAGAAGCAAGTTGTTTAGACCACTGTCAACGCCAAGTGAGGATGCGACAGTAAGACAGTAGTCTACAGAGACATCGGGTCAGAATTTTAGTTGGAATCTGTGAGCACTTCCTTCTTTTTATGCCTACTCCACCAACCAAGGCATTTTTAGGCATTTCAGTCTGTGATATTTCAGAACCATTACCGTATTCCAGAAATTGTATCCTTGAAATGGATGACTTAAAATCACTAGCCTACATGCTGGTGCAAAATTTTATAACATTGGGGGTGGTGCCAATAATGTCTTCACTTTGAATTTAGAAGGAAGAAGAAAGATATCTGGAAAGCTGTAGATGAGATGTGTATGTGTACATGTATATGTGTATGTGTATGTATGTGTATGTATATGTATATATGTGTGAATGTATATGTGTGTATGTGTGTATGTATATGTCTGTGTGCGTGTGTGTGTGTGTGTGTGTGTATATATATATATATATATATATATATATCGCTGAGTCTGACCAAAAAAGTCAATTTTGTTCATATCCATGGTTCCTATCTGCCATATTGTCCGTCAAACAATACTTTCCGCCTGTTATCTCGTCAACATCTCAGTTAATTTTTCAATTCAATCTTAAATTTATGAAAATTCATTTATTACCATTTTCTGAAATCAGGAAAAATAGCCTGTTAGAGATATTATTTGGATAAACTGATAGATTGCTCAGATCTTTGATTACGCTTTCACCCATGTCGGATTGTTATGAGATGACGCAGGGCACATCTTAATGCTATGTAATAGCTATGTGCATTTGGGTTCACAGGTCAGCTGATGAGCATAACCAGCAAACCAATTGTCCTAACATTGTTATATTCGTAAAGTCAGCGCATGAGTTAGGATGCCAATTAGCTTTCTAATGAACACCTGATTTGCCTACATCGCTGCCACGAGTGTGTACCCTGTTTAGCATCTGCACCGATTTCTGTGATTGAATACAAGGTGAAAATGTACAGTGTGTCACTGCTGAAAAACAGCACAAGCTAATGTGTGTTAAGAGTGGCCTGCAGGGAGTGGAACAACATCTTCACTTGGTCTTCCTTGGGACTTTCCCTGCTGGATGTGGCAGCACAGTGGGCCCTTCTTAAAACTGCAGGACAGCCTTCATTTAGCCTGGCAATATAGGCTACAGCATTTACATGGTGGTCTTCTCACTTACCTGTCAACATTTGTCCCTGCTTGTTGGTTTCGTCTATACAGAGCACACTAAATATAGATGTGTTAACTGGAGCTGTAATTTCCCCATCCTATGACTGTGTTAAAGCCTAGCATGAAATATCTTTAATTAGGAGAATCGATCCAATGTTTTTAAATCTAATAAACCTACCACAAAATGTAAGGACATTTGTGTTTGGTAGATCTATATATTTTTTTCTGTGTTGTTGCAATACTTCTTGGCAATAAATCTTATACCATTGGATTGCCTGATTATTTCCATTTTTAAATGGTGCCACAGTTGTAAGGAAATTGCATTTGTGGGAGGAGCAGAAAGGCTGATCATGTGGGTTGCACCATTGAAAACTTTTTCTTTGCTTGTTTGGTGGTGTTTTTTTTTTTTTTTTTGGATTGGAGGATTTGAAGGCTGAAGAAACAAGAAATTCACAATTTCAACAATTTATTCATGCAACAAATGTTAGTTTGTTGCATCAGCAGCATGTGGAAAACCATACACAGCCACAACAGCCTGGTACCTCCTCCTCATGCTGGTCACCATCCTGGTCACACGTTGTTGTGGGATGGCATCCCATTCTTCCACCAGCATTTGTCACAAGTCAGGTAACATAGTTGTGTTGGTCACTCTGGCACGAACAGCACGCCCAAGCTGATCCCACAAGAGTTTACATTTCCTTACTTTTTGTGCATAGTTTTCTTGCTTTTTGGTGTGCTTGTGTCATTAAGTGTCTGTGTCTTGTCACACTTGGTGCAGTGTATTTGTTATTGAAACATCAGTCACTGATCTAATCTGTGGTGACTGTAGGACAGTCACCACAGATTTCTCCTCATTACTTATGCAAAGCCAGTTCTCATACACAATCACTGCAATGCCTGTACGAGTGCAAAACATACAGGTTCTTAGGTTTAGGATTTCATAATTTTTCATAATCACCAGAATTCAGGAGACAAGTTATGTTCCTGTGTGATGACGTGCATGGAGGAAACAGCCTCTCTCCTGTTTCAGCGGCCAAAATATAAATCTATTTAAAGGTGCAGCTATTCTATTATTAATGTTTTTCCTAATTAATTATTTAGTTATGGGCACGGGAGTTATATTTTGCAGTGGCTTATTTGAGGACGAGTAGAGAGGTTGTGGTGTTGGTTAAGGCCACAGTATATAAACAGGGTTATAAATTGAGTATGCACTACAAGCAAATGTCAGTAGGCCTTTACTCAGTCAGATTCAGAGGACGTTACAGTAAAATTACAGAACTAAATTATATAGCGTTTTATGGCTAGGCTAAGGCAGGCTTAGTTTGTAATGCACTCTGAATTGTTTTGCGCTGCAGTTCATCTGTATTGACTACTTATAACTAGCACGCTGCCATTCTTGAGTTGCAGGCTACCACAGTTTACACTTTGACAGAGCTAAATAGGCTAATGGTCAGTGCTGTCTTCAACTGAGACAGATTCTCCATTTGCTGAGAAAATCGAATGTCCTTACACTAAGTTTTACTGAAACTATGTTTTATAGAAATATGTAGCCAGTAACCAGTTTTGGTGTGGTAGCAATTATTTTGCTCTGGCACAGTGCCACAGCTAAATGAATGCAGATGAATCACTGCAGTGTTGTGTTTAGCCAGTGGCTGTTATGGGTGGTATAATAGTATCACCTTTTGGATCTTGAATTCAGCGTTTAGCCAATGCAAAATGTGTGAAATAAAACAAGTTAACTTTGAACCCTACCATCGGTCAATGTCCTATTTGCCAGTAGGCGGACTGAAGCCAACAATGCAAATAACAGCCAATATACTAGGCCTTTACTGTGTGCATCCTATTATATATATATATATATATATATATATATAATGTATTTGGTATTTGGTATTACACGCAAGGTCCATATGTTTTAGTATTTAATTGGGATACTAACACATGACGGCACCCGTAGTTATGCAAGCCTATCTACTCTTTCTACAGCCTTACTGTAGTCAGCCTCGTACAACTCTTTCATTTACATTTACGGCATTTATCCAAAGCAACTTAAATATAGTACATTAGTCAGTGGTTGTACAGGTCGTATACCAGCAATTATAAGCAAA